>VOPJ01001418.1:0-12500 GCA_014673585.1 Semibalanus balanoides
AAAACGTCATTATCTTCCAAAGTTCTGAACTTGTTTAGATGAATTTTTTAGGAAGACGTCAAATTGATATTCGATAAGGTACTGCAACTTTGACGTCGTTATCTGTTGTCGTTTTCAAGTTATTGCGGAAATACGGGAGGGGGGTAATATTTACCCCCCCCCCCTACGCCGCGCGGGTTAATACACCATTTCACAAGACTGAGGGCCTGAGGCCCATAAGCATGTCAAGGAACTATACAAAGGGGATGACGAAACAAAACAACGATGGTAGCAAAAAGCAAAATATTTGATAAATAGGATAAACGTCCCTAGTTACGCACACCTAAGGGGAAAACCGCTATAGTGCAAATGCTAGGTATACGGTGTAACTTGATCTTTTCCTTAATCGTCCTATGGGAACTTCCGAAATGTTATTTTGGAGATTGAAAGTAAACCTAGCTTGAAGTGTGAGTAGGCGTTTTGTTTGCAATGATATTGACTGTTATCTGTGGAAGTCGCTTATATTGAACATGGTGTTTCAGGTTGCAAACTCATCGGTTTATCCGCTACAAAAGTAAATAGTGGTATCTTGGCGCTTACTGTGCCCTCTATACGTCATCTGAACCAGCAATGGTTGATCTACCAACCGCAGTGGTACTGATGGCGCTAGCTGCGTCTTCTGGACTCACTGTCTCTTATGAAGACGCAGCTTCAGAGCCGACTGTCATGATCGTGATGCTGGTGCGCAACAAGGAGCCCTACCTGCCGTACACGCTGACGCAGCTCAGCCAGGACTACCGAAACAGCGGCTTTCGCTGTGCATCCGCACGTGACCACAACCAGGACCGGTCGGGCGCAGCTTGTTGCAGGCCTGGCTGGAGCAGGTACGGTCGCTCTTACACGGCCGTGGACGCTCCGTCAACGCCACTCCTCACCGCGCTTGCAGGAAGACGAGCAGAAGCGCTGCCACATGTCGCCCAGCCGGGCTCCGGGCCGTGGCCGCCATGAAGCAGGAGGCGCTACAGAAGGCCAGGCGTCTTCGGACCGACTTGGTCTGGTTCCTGGACGCGGACGTCATCCTGCACGACAGCACCGTCCTTCGGCAGCTGCTGGACATGGGGAAGCCGCTGGTGGCGCCGATGCTGCGCTCAGACCGAGAGCACTCCAACTTTTGGGACGACATGGGCGAGGACTTGTCTCGCCAGGAGGGGAGCCGGTTCTCGGAGATCTACCATCGCAGTGAGCGTGGCTGTTTCGCTGTGCCGCTGGTCCGCTCGTGCGTGCTGGTGGATCTGCGTGACCGATGCACGGCTGGGCTCTCCTTCGTCCCGGAGAACTCGGCTGCTCCGGCGGGGTCGGTGCCGCTCGATGACGCCGTCACGCTGGCGCTCTCGGCGCGCCAGGCCGAGCTGGAGTTGAACGTGTGCAACCAGGAGGACTTTGGTCAGGTGCCGGTCCCACTGACGCCGCCACAGGAGCTCAGCGAGGAGTGGCGCAACATCGTCAACATCAAGCTGGAGGTGCTGGTGGATCGGCCGCCGCTGCCGGTGGCGCCCCTCTTGCGCCCCTTTCTGCCGCCCCTGCCCCCAAAGAGCCGACTGGGATTCGACCGCATCTACGCCATCGGGTTGGAGCGTCGTCCGGAGCGGTGGCGGCGTCTGCAGGCCTCGCTTGATGAGCTCGGCATCGAGGCGGTGCGGGTAAACGCCGTGGACGGCCGGAAGTTAACGGACGCCTTCCTGGCTGAGCACAACATCGTCTCGCCTAGTGGGAACGGCTGGATGATCCAACTGAACAAAGGCGAGGTCGGCTGCTTCCTGAGCCACTACCGGAGTGGGCGGGTACGTCCTCGACCGCGGGCCTCGAACGAGTGCTGTGTTACGAGAACGCCGTCATCCGGCCCGACCGCCGAGGTTCCTTCGCGTCGCGTCTGAGGCGCGAGCTAGTAGACGAGGGTCCGACCGTGCTGCGCCGAGTGGACTTCCTCTACTCGCAACCGCACGAAGCCGCACAGAGAACGACGAGCCGGTGGAGGGCGCTGAGCAGCTCATCCGGCCCGGTTTCTGCTACTCGGCGGTGGCGTACGTGCTGACCAGGCGTGGCGCGGAGACACTTGTCCGCGACAAGCCTCTACAGAACATGATGTGCTCGGATGACTACATACCTATTATGGCGGGCAACAACCCCAACTCGATGTGGCTGAGCCGGTTCCCCAGCGCCGGTTCGCTGAAGGCGTTCTCGTCCCGGGAAAATCTGGTTGAGCAGGCGAAGAACTATGGTGAGCTGGGATACACCAGTGACACCACGGAACTGGACGGTGTCGTGGGGGTGACAAGCTGTGCGGCCGAGGGCAACATGGACGGTGAGTGTTTCCTGCTGGACTTGTAGTCGGCGCGATACCGACAATCGACTGAATATATCGTGATGTTGCGTATTGTACTATGTTGTATTTCATCGCGCACATCTGTCTGTCTCAGTCAGTTGCAGTGTTCACTGCTCAATGCAGTTATCACTCCTGTTGGTGTTTTGAAAACGCGGTGTGGTGGTGAGTCTCACCAGATAACTACATGCCATCGGTGGAGGGAGCAGCGCTGTGGGTCGCCGTGCAGAGCGTCCGCGGATGAAGGAAGGTAACACATAGAAAACACTCCGACGACCTAACAAAATAACAAAGAATTGAAGCAGTCAGGAAGCTATACATTATGTGAGATGATTTGATTGAAAATAAGTAAAAACGATTGAATAAATGAGAAGAGTACCTAACTACATAATATTGATATGCATAAAAATATGTACACTTTTGCCGCCTAGCGGCGGACAAATTCGCACTAGTGACTCGCAGCTGCACTCGGCAGTGGCGCCAGCTGTTGTGTGCCCAGGCCCGGAGTCTGGGTACGTCTCGGGTTGTCCCGCGTATACGCTGTGCTCCGCTACGAGGTGATTGTTAGGATTCGCTGCGCACCACACAAGGGTCGCAGGCACGCCGTTGGTCGCCGACCGCCGTCCGTACTCCGTACTCGACTGCCCGCGCACAAAGGCTCGCGCGCCCGCACAGATCAAATATGGCGGCTGCTGGGTGTGGGTGCGCCATCTATCGGCCTGCCGACAGAACTTCTAACTACGGGTAGGTACTCTAGGGTGGCAATTAATAGTCTTGCAGTAAGCAGGCAGAGGTATACGGGTCTTGCGACACCACACAGGTCTTCCGATGGTCCTTTTTATGCCGGTGAAGGGCTTCCTCAGGCCGACCGATGGTCCCTCAGACCAACGTGTCCTGGTTCTGGCCGATCTGGCGTGATCTTTGTGACATGATGCTTTATATAAATATAAATATATATATATATTTATAGAGAGAGAGAGAGAGAGAGAGAGAGAGAGAGAGAGGAAGAGAGAGAGAGAGAGAGAAGAGAGAGAGAGGAGAGAGAGCGAGAGAGCCGAGAGAGCGAGAGATCTGACGAGAGCGAAGAGAGCTGAGAGAGCGACGAAGAGCGATGAGAGCGAGAGAGCGACGAGAGCGAGGAGAGCGGGGGCAGAGAGCGAGGAGAGCGATGAGAGCGAGAGAGCGAGAGAGCGAGGAGAGCGACGAGAGCAGAGAGCGAGAGAGCGATGGAAGACGCTGAGAGAGCGAGAGAGCGAGAAGAGCGAATCGGAGGAGCGAGAGAGCGAGAGAGCGACATGGAGAGCGAGAGAGCGGAGAGCGAACGAGGAGCGATAAGGAGAGCGAGAGAAGCGAGAGAGCGACGAGGCAGCGAGATGAGAGGCAGAGAGCGAGAGGAGCGATGGAGAGGCGACGGAAGCGATGAGAGCGAGGAGAGCTAGCCCTGAGAGCGAGAGAGCGAAGAGAGCGAACGAGAGCGAGAGAGCGACAGAGAGCGAAGAAGCACGAGAGCGAATGAGAGCGAGAGAGCGAGAGAGCGAGAGAGCGACGAGAGCGATGATGACGCGAGAGAGCGGAGAGAGCGAGAGAGCCGAGGAGAGCGAGAGAGCGAGAGAGCGAGAGAGCGACGGAGAGCGACGGAGAGCGAGAGAGCGAGAGAGCGACGAGAGCGAAGAGAGCGAGAGAAGCAGAGAGCGATCCGAGAAGCGAGGCCACGAGAGCGAGAGAGCGAGGAGAGCGAAGAAGAGCGGAGAGCGAGAGAGGCGATCGAGAGCGACTAGAGCGACTGAGACGAGAGAGCGAGAGGAGCGAGGAGAGCGACCATCCACACCGACGTCGAGAGCGAGAGGATGCGAGAGAAGCGAGAGAGCGAGGCATCGTGAGAGCGAGGGCAGGCATTGATTAGCTGAATCTGCGTCCTCGACGGATATGCGCAACCAGCGCATAAATTGCAAGCATGTCCATCGTGACGGCAGGAGCGACCTGAGAGCGTGACTAGGAGGCGAGAGAGCGAGAGACGAGAGAGCGATGAGAGCGAAGAGAGCGAGAGAGCGAGAGAGCGAGAGGAGCGAGAGAAGCGATGGAGACGAGAAGCGACGGGAGAGCGAGAGAGCGAGAGAGCGAGCGGAGCGATGAGAGCGAGAGAGCGACGGGACGAGGCGAGAGAGGCAGGATGAGAGCGAGGAGAGCGACGAGAGCGGAGAAGCGATTCTGATAGCGTAAGACGACTGAGAGCGAGAGGCGGGAGAGAAGCGAGGAGAGCGAGAGAGCGAGAGAGCGAGAGAGCGAGGAGAGGAGAGAGCGATGATGAGAGCGAGGAGAGCTGAGAGAGCGACCGAGAGCGAGAAGAGCTGAAGAGACGATGAGAGCGAGAGAGCGAGAGAGCGAGAGAGCGAGAGAGCCGAGGAGAGCGAAGAGAGCGATGAGAGCGAGAGAGCGATGAGCAGCGAGAGAGCGAAGAGAGCGAGTCTGAGAGCGGAGAGACGAGAGAGCGAGGGGAGCGAGAGAGCGAACTGAGAGCGAGAGAGCGAAGAAGAGCGAGAGAGCGAGAGAGCGAGGAAGCGAAGGACGAGCGAGGAGAGCGAGAGAGCGAAGAGAGGACAGAGAGCGATGAGAGGCGAACGAGAGCGAGAGAGCGAGAGAGCGATGAGAGCGAGAGAGCGGACGCGATAGCGAAGAGAGCGAGAGAGCGAGGAGAGCGATGAGAGCGAGGGAGGCGACGACGAGAGCGGAGAGAGCGACGAGAGCGGGAGAGCGAGAGAGAGCGAGAGAGCATGAGAGCGAGAGCCCAGAGCCCAGAGCCAGGCAGAATCATTATTTGCCAGAAGTCAATGTGAGTTTTGAAGTGGGCGGCCTCCGGCCCAGCCTCGATCGCTGGCATGTTGCCACCGGCGACCGCCTTGCGTGGCGGACACCGCGCTGCTGCGTGCGTGCGTGCGGTGCGTGCGTGGCGTGCGTGCTGCGTGCGTGCGTCGTGCGTGCGGGCGTGCGTGTGTGTGTGTGTGTGTGTGTGTGTGTGTGTGTGTGGTGTGGTGTGTATGTTGTGTGTGTGTGTGTATGGTCGTGTATGTGTGTATGTGTGTATGTGTGTATGTGTATGTGTGTGTGTGTGTGTGTGTGTGTTTGTGTGTGTATGTATTTGTACATATATGGGTGTATGTATATTTAATATGAGAAACGTGGATCAATTGAATGAATAAGAGCTAACTGAAAAAATCAAAGTTTGTGGAAATTAAACCCAAATAAATACAGGCAAAACTATGAAAATATAAACAAATCACGCAAGGTGTATAAAGGATAGCTCAGAAAGTTGGCTGAGAAGATTTTGGGGGATTTCCATGAAATATCAGTGACCCAAAATGCCTCCCAAAATACATCATCTACAGCTCTTGCCTCTCATATTCAGGCCAACTCTTCTCTTCGCTCCCGTTCTACTCGTCAGGACATTGATCTAGCTCTCCCGCGCGTGAGGACGGAGGCGGGTAGGCGGCGCCTCCTATACAGTATCGCGCAACTGTACCAACACTTTACCTCTGGAACTTCCGAAACTCTCGCTCGCGTCTGTTAAGATGTACTGTGCAATCATTTAGCTGAGAGTGAGCCTGGGACTGGATGAATGTGTAGTGTGTATGTATGTGTGCTTTTATGTTTTGTATGTGTGCTTTAATGTTTTGCCTGTGTGAATGCTGCTTATGAGCACTGGCGGATCCAGAAAGTGTTATTTTGACAGTTTGGGGGGGGCCAAATCCCAAAAATTATCGCATAATTCTGAAAACTCTAATTCGGATTCGCTTGCTTATGTATCAATAACTGATTTAAAACAAATACTTTCCTAGGTAAAAAGTTGCTTAGTTTTACGGACAAACTCCAGGGAAATGTGTCAATTTGCGCCGATTTTGGGTGGTTTGGGGGGGGGGGGCATGGCCCCTTTGGCCCCCCCTGGATCCGCCCTTGCTTATGAGTGCCTTTTAACATGTCTCACCTTTTAATGTTATCGACTCGAACACTCGGAATAGCCATTGTTATGTTGGAGAGTGTTTTAAATGTCAATACATACTTACATTATACATAGGGGAGAGAGGGGCTAGTTGAGCAACTTTTTAGACTCGGCCTGGTATTTGTAAAGCTATTAGACTGCATTGGAGTGTTTGGGTACGACAAAAAGAAAAACAAACTGTCCGTTAATGATCTTGCCACCCCATGGGTTATTTCTGAGTCACAATTATAATAAATTAGACATTTGGTGCCAAAGTTCGGAACCATGTCAAATTTTCAAATACCCCACTAGCAAAGGGGTAGGTTGAAAACGGTTGCAGCGGGGCGAAACTGTACATGACCAAAAAAATACGTACAATTTGAAAATAATCCAGGGGTGTTATTTGCTCAACCACGTCATACTAAGTAAGGTAAGCCATTTCTGCAATCCACCAGGCTGTTGTTTGGTACTTAAATCTCACTTTTTCGCAGCAATTCAAGTAGACGAACTTAACATTTTTTGTATTCATTACCCGGGACAGTTGACATCGGTCACCATTTGCATATTTAGATACACAAGCACTTCAAAATTCACAGCACAAACAATGTGAAGAAAAAGAAGCTTAAAAACTTATCTCCCTTTGACAATCTCAGGAAGGACGTCTCCATCAACAAAGCTACAAAACACGATCTGCAGTTAGCCAAAAATGAGTTTCACATTTTTATATACAAAACTTGCACACATATATCCTTCTTGTCGCTTCTCAGCATCAGTGCAGCGCAAGCAGGCCCATTTATAGCACATCTGACACAGTATTTAGTTGTTTGAACTATTTGCCATACGGCATGTGACCATCGAGATAATGCAGTATTTTCCGTTGGGGCAGGTTGATACTGCCTGTCAGATCGTACCCCGGCTGTTTTAAACGTACATCGTGGTGAAAAACTAATATTTTTGTCAAAAGTTGCGCATTGTTTGTTCCCAAACTCTGACATATGTAGAAAAATGGAACGAAAAGTCGTCGATTCAGTTGGAAAACAACGCACATCAGCGACAATAAGAGTAAAAAATGAACACTTTATCAACCCAAAATAGTTTACATTTTGCTTAAAATCAATGACGCCCCCACCCCCCCATTAACCCTGTGGCTACCAAATTGCCCACCGATACGCGCCGCGTACTGTGTCAGAAAAAGGAAGATTCCATGGCAACGCTCCAAACTAGACTATTTCCCTGACTCTTGTTAGTGTCGTTTCGAAGATATTGCCGCTGTATCAACCTGCCCTCGTATCATTTCGCCCCTATCTCCCCTACATCCCTGAAGGCGCCCATGCGCAATAAAAAGGGAAAATGTTCAATCTGTCCACACAAAAGCATTAGAAAGGGTGTGAAAGTCGTGGGGTCGTAGGTAAATTTTCTTTGTGATTCGACCTCGGTGGTTGTTTGAACTTATACTACACATAATTTCAATGCCTAGCACGGAAAATGGCTATCTCAACTCAAATATAATGTTAAGGTGGGACAGCACCGAAACATGTTCTCAAAACCACACCTGAAGCCGTTCCTGGTTGGTTGACAGTTTTCAGAATTTCGTCAAAAAATGCATATTTCTAACAAGTTTAAAAGGTTGATGGTCGTAACTTCACTCATTTAGGGGCAGGAGCAGAAGAACCTGAAAGGAAATAGTTCACCTTCAACATGGGTCTTTGAACTGAGATAGCAGTGTTTGTAGCCCGTGTTGAAAAAACCCTAACTGCAAGTCTTTCTGGGCTGAAAGGGCTCTCCAGCCGAATATATTTGTCTTTTTGTCGAAGAATTATGGGCCTCACACGGCCTGGGCAGGGCTGTACAGTAATTTACGCGACTATACATTCGAATCTGATTTGGCTGAGCCGCGTTTGACGTTGCGGAGAGTACGCATATAGTTTTGATGAAATAAATAATTTACGTCCAATTCTGTCCTGAATCGGCGCGATGTATGGCTATTTTTGACATTATGAAAAGCACCAATTATTTACATCAACTCAATTGCGAATGCATTATGTACCTACATACTCGAGTATTGCCTATGAAACCACAGAATACGAATGTCTAGTCCACTGTGGCCAGTGGCAGCGGATTTGATTTTGACATGGGGGGCAAGACTTCTAATCATATTTGTTCACATACAGGGGCGTAGGAAATCATTTGATGTTTGATGGGGGGGGGGGCAAAAAGTCGTAAAATTTTGAATTTGTTAGCAAGTTTTCTTAAAGGTTTTTGTTTTTGAAAATTGTTGCGCCATTTTTAAAAATCCAAGATAGTTATTTTGTAGGTAGAACTCGTCATTTTACGTGTTTTAATGTTTTTATTTGCAATTTGCTCCAAAACAAGATTTTAGTGATTTTTCAAATATTTAGCTATTTTCGACCAAATATGCCATGTAGTGACGTCACTAAAAACGGTAGATCTAATTTTTGTTCGATGCAACTACTAACTTTTTCATAGATGACATAAAATTGATGTAAACGAAAGCATAACAAGGTTTCACGTCGATATCTGCAACGCTTCGGAAGTTATTCAGAAAAACCGAGGGGTCGGATCCGACCCGTCCCCATGGCGGTCGTGGGCTATGCTCGTAGTTTCGGACCAGGTATTGAGACTCAAAAGTTGGGGGGGCGTTGCAACTCCCGCCCTCCACACTCCAAAATGTTGAGAAGCAGTTGCCTCTCTCTCCTGCCCCCCCTCGCCCCCGGCCTCCCTAACACCTATGGTCATAACGCTTTAAACACTTCGAAGGTTGAAGGATTTGAAAGACATTTAATGATGATGATGGTATGTCGTGTTTTAGAGTGGCGATCTATCAGGGTTAGGTACCACTTACCAGAGCCCGGAAATTAAGTTAGGGTAACATACAATGCCAATGTAACAGAGCTACCAGACAACAAGAACCGTTTTCAGTAGCCAAATATTTATGTTTAAGTCATTCCTTTGTTAATATGTTCGGAGCATATAGACGTGGAGTGAAAATTTTGTTTTTATTAGTTAACTTAAGTCGTAATGATTTAATCATATTTCTGACACTGTTTCATCATATAATATTTGTATAAAATGCTAGTACATTCTTTACTGCTTAGCTAGCTGGTAGTTGGTAAAATGCATATTCCTTTTCAGCTACTTTGGCTATAAATGTGTACCTAACTATCGTTGTTGACATAGCATGCTGAGGTGTCAAGTGATCAATAATATTTGGCATTGGTGACGCTCACGTCAACGAAACGTTCGGCCTAACCTACAAACCTACAAACTTACAACAAATATAGTATTCACCTACCTACTTACCTTCTTATACAGGGGCGGATCTAGCCGTGGGTTTTGAGGGGAGAAATCCAGTGCCAAGTCTCAGGTAACCCCTTTCCCTGGTTGCATATCTCGATATGATGCAAAATATTGGTCCCTGGAGCCAGCAATTACCGTCAGGGAGAGCCTCTGCCAGACTTTAATGCAATTCATTTTCCCATTTTCGAAATTTGTATACGCAATTGCGAAATTTGTGTCATGTCGCGAAGCGGCGCGAAATTTGCTCGTTTTTTACTGTGAATAGCTGGATTTTGACTGATGTAAAGACAATTTTTATGATAAATTTGCAGAGGCCGATCGTTTATCCCACCTTTTTGGGGGTAAATCATAATTCCAGCACCTTTGGGTGGCATGACCCTTTTACCCCCTAGATCCGCCCCTGTTCTTACCTACTCACTATATACGGTGACAGCTGAAAGTTTTGGTGACGCCAGTCCCGCCGATAGGCGATACCCGGACAGCGCGTGCAATTATCACAATATCCAAAAATATTAAAAAGGACGGCGTCAATTGTGGTTGTACCTAAAGAAAGAAAAAGCAATGTCAATTTTGGAAATGGAGTGTGAATATAAGCTTTCTTGATATCGGAATGTGAAAACTGATAATTTACTTTTTTTCTAGGTAGTTTGGTACTGGGTTCACTACCGGATCTAAAACGGTGGTTTGTGGCGGTTTGGGGAGCATCACCAACCAAAATATACACAATTATAAAAACTCATCGAATTTCGCTCCCTTTTGCATTTGAGAATAAACGTTTGAGAATAAACTTTCCTTAGTAAAAGTTGCGTAGATGTCTACATTAAGAAATTTATAAATTTGCATCGATTTCAGGCGGCTTGGGGAGGGGGTGGCATTTGTCCTATGATGCCCCCCCCCCCCTCTAGATCCGCCAGAGAATGGGTTTGAACTTACCGTTTTCGTCACAAATCCATCCAAGGATGACTGACGCCGCTTCATCACTGATTCCCACTGATCTCTTTATCTGTTGTCTTTCCCGTTGGCCGTTACAAATATGTTGACAGAACCAACTTGTTAATAAAGCACGCAACGCACTCCAAGGCAGCATTTACTCGACCGCAACCAAAAACAGCGATCGGTCGTCTGCTTATGACTCCCGCGAGTATTGTTTAAACTTGCGTTGTGTCACTTTTGCCTCACGGACAAGCTACCATATTTTACTGCTATGTGAAATATAGTATTTTTTACTTTTGCAATGCTTATCATTTTTACCATATATTATTTTATATTATATGGCAAAGGATATATCCCTTTCGACTACGGAAGATGGGGGGGCAAAAAGATAGTTTTGCCCCTGCTTGATTTTGCCAGGGGGCGGCTGCCCCCCGAATCCGCCGCCCCTGACTGTGGCCGATTTAATTTAAATAGTGCAAAACACCATATATGTCGTCGTACTAACGCTAACCATTGCTGTTCCACAGAATAGCGGTCTGGATCTGGTACTGGATCTGCACGCGCACACCAGTCTCCTCGGTTGCTTCGTATATGGCTCCACTTACGAAGACGTGTATAGGCAAGTTGGCGAGCCTGCAGTCGGCGCTCGTCGTCACTCGTTAACTCGTCAGCAGTTGCCATAGTTACAGCAGCAGCAGTTGTCATACTGTTGTGTTCACGCAGGCGCCGATCCAGGGGAAGCTAAGGGCGCCCCCTCCCCTGAACCGGGTCGCGCCCATGGCGCACCTTTTGTATGTAGCGTCCCCCCCCTGACCGAAATCCTGGATCCGCGCCCGCACTGATGCTACAACTTGTTATGGACTATAATAGGGAGTCCATATAATTATCTCTGAGAGTGGTGTGGTTCAAGATGCTTGACACAAGCCTCTTAAATTATACCTATATAATAAGTGATAACATACCTTCTATTCAGGGATGTATAATCTCATTCAGTTAATGGGGCTTAAGCCCCTCCTCCCAACTTGGCTTCAGCCCCACCCCCAACTTGGACAAGAAAGTATGTCAAATCCGGGGAGAAATATGTATTTTGCGTATTTTGATGCTACTCTGAAGCCTTAACCCGCGCCCCACTGGGCCTCTGCATTTCCTTCGCCCGACTGGGGGGTGAACCCCCCTCTAACTCAGCTCCTATGGCACGTAGACCAAAACAAAAACATTCTTCGAACCGTTATCAAAAATCATTTCGAAACTATTTTAGTCCTTTTTTCGCTCATGTCAAAACTCAGGTCACCAGAGGTCATCGAAGGTCAAATTTTCCAGTCTAAGGACATCGCTCCAGAAACCCCCAAATATCTCGGAAACTATGCTATTTAGAAACAAACGTTAAAAAAACAATCGCTAGCCATTGAAATTTGCAATCGACCCATTTGTACTCAAATTTGACCTCAGGTCAATAGTTTAAGCTCTAGAGGTCATTGAAGTAAAAAATTATTATTTCATACTTTCAGAAATAACTTCTTACCTAATGAAGATAACGCAATACTGTTTACGCCATCGTGTTGGTCTTGTGAAGGCGCTTTGAAATATATTAAATTTGATCATGTTAGGTCAACTTAAAAATATTACTATTATGGATGGAAAAATGATCGTAACCATGTCAAATATTTATATTTTAATAAAAATAGTCCAGAAATATAAGCAAACAAGCTTTCGGCATTACGCCATTATCAAGTTTTGGTCAAGAAGTAACCCAAGTAGGTCATGCTGCATATCAGGAGATGTGTCTTGCCGAGAGAAACACACTGGTGAAAGTTACACTTCTCTATCTTCATTATATTTAGAGTTATTGACGAAAAGGTGTTGGTGACCTCGGATGACCTCAAATGATCCCGTAAGGGTCCCTGAGCAAAACCTGCA
>VOPJ01001418.1:17500-89828 GCA_014673585.1 Semibalanus balanoides
GTCATGCAGACACTCTCAGGTTACGTTTAGCAGTGCCGCTGATACTACTGCAGATCTCCAGTGTCATGCAGCACTCTCAGGTTACGTTTAGCGTGCCGCTGATACTACTGCAGACCGTGTACAGTTGATCTCAGCCGGCGGAGTTTTGGTCTCGCTGTAACCCCGTGATCGCCTGTCTACCGCTGCAGGACGGCGGAGGGCGCTACATCAGCGTCCGGAGGCCGGTCTGCTCCTCCACCGGCACCTACTGCCGCTGCGGATCACGAGCTGCAGCAGTACCCTCTGACCGACTCGGTCGCCTCTTCGTGGCGAGACGACTCCCCTGGCACCCCTGCCATCAACGTGCGGGTGCAGCACCGACGGGACGGCGGTGTCCGACGAACGGGACCGTCACGGCCGCACCGGCAGCCAGCCATCGTCGGTCTGCGCTCCTACATCGCCGACGACAGCTCGGCCGGCTCGTCTGCAGACTCGGCCGGGGACTCGGGCGATGTGGCGGCGGCCGACCAGCTGCCCGCCTCACCCGACCAGCTGCCCGCCTCACCAGACTCGGCGCCGCCCCAACCGGCCGCCAGACAGCCTCTCCGCCGTCTGGCCATCAAGAGTGTCGACTTCAGGCGTCTGGAGCGTCTGCGGCGGCGTCAGCGGCGCACGGCGACGGCAGCACTGCCGGCAGGTCGACTCAGCGCCAGCACACCCCTGCTCTCAGGAGCGACAGGCCGCCGGCCGCGCGGCGCTGGCTTCTTCAGCGGCCGCCCCCGCTCACTGGCAGCGCTGGTGGAGCCGCCGCCCGGCCAACTACCGCTGCCGGCACCTCTGCCGACACCTCTGCCGACCGCCGCCGGGCCACGACCGAGGATCAGCGTGCTCGATATGAGTCAGCTGGCGCGCGGAGGTCATCAGGTCACCTACAGTCGCCTGGGGGCGCGGCCATACCGACAACGGGTACAGCAGGCGGCGAGGAAGCAGCCAGCCACTACACTGCAGTGACACACACAGTCAGCCACCACACTGCAGTGACACAGTCAGCCACCACACTGCAGTGACACAGTCAGACACCATCACACTGCAGTGACACAGTCAGCCACCACACTGAGGTGACACAGTCAGCCACCACACTGCAGTGACACAGTCAGCCAACACACTGCAGTGACACAGCCAGCCACCACACTGCAGTGACACAGTGACACAGCCGCCACACTGCAGTGACACAGCCAGACACCACACTGCAGTGACACAGTCAGCCACCACACTGCAGTGACACAGCCAGCCACCACACTGCAGTGACACAGCCAGCCATCCACACTGCAGTGACAGTCAGCCACCACACTGCAGTGACACAGCCAGCCACCACACTGCAGTGACANGCCCCCTCCCCCAGACTCGAAGTCAAGATCCACCAGTGGACAATGGACATCCCCCCAATGCAAATTATTTAGAAAAGGCCTTGCGTAATGGCACTAACCACCCACAACTTAATATCAACCTGTACCAATGCGTTTATAAATATACAAATATTATGTATTTGTATGCAAATATATAAACGTTATGACAGACATAATAAATGTAGCAGAAATAGAAAGGTTGTCAACCTGTGAAACGTTGAATCAACAAGCTCATCGTATTCCCGTCATGTGATCACCCCGTTTCTGAAGAGCGTTACGGTTGGGCCAAGTCGGGTCGGGTCGGGTCGGATTAGGCTGGGTTAGGCTGGGTTGGGCTGGGCTGGGCCAGGCTGTGCCGGGCTGTGCCGGGCTGTGGCCGGGCTGTGGCCGGGCTGGGCCGGGCTGGGCTGGGCCGGGCTGGGCCGGGCTGGGTTGTCCACTTATATGTGAGCAAATTCCGTATTCAGTGAGGACTCGCTCGTGCTTCACGCTCGCTCGTAATAACAAAATGTCCATGATAATATATTAGATAACGCTGTAATCGGTTCACGGTAGCAGCCAGCCCTCCCCCTCCCCCGTCTACGCCTAATACCCCGTTGACCTCCAGCTGACTGCGCCGGTGTAAATCATCTCTCGTGCGCGGCCTCGCCGTGGGCAGGCGCGTAGTCTGCAGACCGCAGACGCCGCTATCAGACCATTCAGCCGGCCCCAGAGAGCCGGTGGTCATCCTGACGCAGCCGAGTGTACGGCCGGGAGCGGTTCCCAGACCGGCACTAGCAGCGCCAATGAAGGCCGCAGCACAGCCCCGGTGGTGGCTGCCGGAACGCCGTTTGACGCAGCGTAGCAGACACGGCAGCGTCGCGTGGCGCTGGTCAGTCGGAGTATGTATGAAATACATGGTGCGCATTCACTTCCACGAGTCGGGTTTTAGCCAAAAGCGCGAGCTATTTGCACTATGCATCTGATAGGCACCAAACAAGTCGTGGTCATGACTCATGTCCATCCATGAATAACGAGCCAAGCCAGTTGAAGCTACGACATGTGTAAACATAGATTCAATATGCCGGTGCGTATGATATACAAATGAGGATGTGGTGGTGCTTTTGCGCTTCTTTTGCAATGATCTGGTAAGGAAAATATTATTCATACAACATTACAAGGAATCATTACCGCATAAACGTAAAATTCGGTAGGTAGAAGCATAATGCATGACCCTAAGTAGTAACTGCATTGGTGGCCAACTTCTGTTACTCAGTTACTCCGCTATAAACGGAACGATTTTTGCAGTAACGGAGTAATGATCTCTTTACTTTTCAAAACAGGTAACGGATTAATTTATTTTCGTTACTTTATAATCAAGTCCGTTACTCTATTGCTTCCTTTATTTTGTGTTCAGATACTCAGATATTGGATCGGTATGAAAAGGACGGGTAGGTAATAAAAGCTGGAAAAATAGAAGTATGTAACATAAAAAACTAATATCTTACCGAACGAATCACATCCTGGGTCATTTGAGGTCAGTGACCTCGGTTGACCTGTGTAAGAACATGACCCCAGTGGAACATATTAATATGTAAAATGGATGCCGAATTTGATATTAGCGTCACAAAATGCCTTAGTAACTGCCAGAGGCCAATAAAGTTATCTCAGGTCATCGGAGGTCAGTGACTTCGGTTGACCTCTGAAATAGTCAACCGAGTCAAGGTCAAAGTGGAAACCATAAATGTTACTTGCTCACACCTGTTCATATGCTCCTGAACAACTAACACTTGGAAAGTGCACAAGTTACAAGCATCGATACAACGGGACGCCATTTGCGTCTGACACGAACTTGAGAACAGATTGGTTATTGATTCCACTTCTTAGAAGCGATTCAATCATGATTTATTTTGTAATCTGATTGATTGAGTCACCATTCGATTCACGGATACAACTTTGAGAATTTATTTATTCGGATTAAAAGTATCAAAACAAAAAATGTAATCGATTCACGTTTGATTAAACATTTAAATATATGTTATGTAAAATCAATATAAACAAAAACATACCTACATATATATTATCATTAAAACATTGTTACAGCAATACTATTTCAGTAAAAATGTTTGTATCCACTGGGACTGCATGCATTTGCACAATTTACCAGTGTAGTCACTCGAATCGTTAAGAATCGTTAAATCACTCGATTCAATCAGAATTGATTTGATGTGGGTTTTGATTCAATCACGATTCATGAATTAAAAGATATAGTGGCGAATATATTATTTTCTATTCAAAGAATTTTGATTGAACGATTCCAACCGATTCAATCTTTTTTGAATTAATAATCTAACAATCGAACCTGCTTGAGAAACATTTATATTTTCAGAGTACGTGGCAAATTGTTATAAAGTATGGTCCTATACGTGTCATCGCAATCAGTTGATAAATACGGAAGTTATTCCCGATAAAAGAAGAAAACAAAGCGAGGGGTTGGGGCGGCATCCACCCCTGCACTGGCGAGGGTTAGGCACACTTAAGTAGTGGAGTAACGGACTAAATTAACTTTCGTTACATTTGTCGCAAAGAAACGGAGTAATGGGTAACGGAAGTACCGTTATAAATATCAGAGTAACAAGTAACGGAACTACATTTTTGAGTGCCGATGCCCGCCACTATTAGTAAGTAAATACCTTAAACCGCACACTGCAGGGGGGTTCATGGCTCGCGCCAGCCACGAACTGCCGGGTGTGGGGGAGGATGATTTCAGCCCCCCCCCCCCTCTAAGATCTCGAACACCACGCAACGTATAGTGACAACGTGGTGCTGACTTGTTAGGTCATATCAAAGAATTAACCTGACCTTAGGTCAGGTCATGGTCAAGTCAAGGTTAACTTTTACATCATCTCATTCGTCTCCACAAGCCCAATACAATGGTGAAACCCCCCATTGCTCTCCCCTGATTTGGTAAAAAGTTGAAAAAACGCTCTCTGAGAGATATCCTCCTGGAAGAGGACGGAGGCCCAAAACACCTGTCCCTGCACGTCCGCTACCCAGTTACCCACCCTCTGAGCGATATCCTCCTGGAAGAGGACGCTGGTGGTGAACACCTGGCGCGTCACGTTCAGGCCCAGCGCGCGCAGGTAGCGGTCGCTGAAGTCGCGCGCCGCCAGCCAGTCACTGCGCCCGATCTGCGGGTGTCGCAGCGGGAAGAAGGCGGTGCTCATCAGACGCTTCGGCAGCGAGTCGGTCCCTTGGCCGATACAGAGCGGCAGCAGGTAGCCTGCAGACAGACGGCAGACACACACAAGTCAAAACAGACAGACAGACCAACAGACAGACAGACAGACAGACAGACAACGACAACAGACAGACAGAACAGACAGACAGACGACAGACAGACAGACAGACAGACAGACCAGACAGACAGACAGGACATGACAGACAGACAGACAGACAGACAGCAGAACAGACAGACAGACAGAAGACGACAGACAGACAGACAGACACGACAGACAGACAGACAGACAGACAGACAGGACACGCACAGCAGCACAGACAGACAAGACAGACGACAGACAGACAGACAGACAGACAGACAGACAGACAGACAGACAAGACAGACAGACAGACAGAGCAGACACGCACAGTCCAGACAGACAGACAGCAGAAGACCAGACAGACAGACGACAGACAGACGACAGAACAGACAGACAGACAGACAGCAGACAGACAGACGAAGACAGACAGACAGAACAGACAGACAGACAGAAACAGACAGACAGACAGACAGCAGACAGACAGAAGACAGACTAGACAGACTAGACAGACAGACAGACAGACAGACAGACAGACAGAACCAGACAGACAGACAGACAGACAGACAGACAGACCAGATCAGACAGACAGACAGACAGACAGACAGACAGACAGACAGATCAGACAGACAGACATGACAGACAGACGACAGACAGACAGACAGACAGACAGACAAGACAGACAGACAGCAGACAGACAGACAAGACAGACAGACAGACAGACAGACAGACAGACAGACAGACAGACGACAGACAGACAGACAGACAGACAGACAGCTAGACAGACAGACAGCAGACCAGACAGACCAGACAGACAGACCGACAGACAGACAGACAGAACACTTGGACAGACAGCAGACAGACAGAACAGACAGACAGAACAGACAGAAGACAGACAGACAGACAAGACCAGACAGACAGACAGACAGGACAGACAGAACAGACAGACAGACAGACAGCAGACAGACAGACAGACAGACAGACGACAGACAGACAGACAGACAGACAGAAGACAGACAGACAGAACCAGACAGACCAGACAAGACAGACAGACAGACAGACAGACAGACAGACAGACAGACAGACAGACATGACAGCAGACAGACAGACAGACAGAACAGACAGACAGACCGACAGACAGACAGACAGACAGACAGACAGACAACGACCAGAACACGACGACAGACAGACAGACAGACAGACAGACAGACAACAGACGAGACAGACAGACAGACAGACAGACAGACATGACAGACAGACAGACAGACAGCACAGACAGACAGACAGACCAGACAGACGACAGACAGACAGACAGACAAGACAGACCGCCAGGTACACGCACAGAGTCAGACAGACAGAACAGACAGACAGCAGACAGACAGACAGACAGACCAGACAGACAAGACAAGACAGACAGACAGACAGCCAGACAGACAGACAGACAGACAGACGCCAGACAGACAGACAGAACAGACAGACAGACAGACAGACCAGACAGACCGACAGACAGACAGCAGACAGACAGACAGACAGACAAGACAGACAGACAGACAACAAGACAGACAGACAGACAGACATGACAGACAGACAGAGACCAGACAGACACGACAGTCAGACAGAGCGTACAGACAGACAGACAGACAGCACGACCAGACAGACAGACAGAACAGACAGACAGATCAGACAGAACAGAACAGAACAGACAGACACGCACAGTCAGCCAGACCAGACACGACAGACAGACAGACAGACAGACAGAACAGACCAGACAGACAAGACAGACCGACAGACAGAACAGACAGACAGACAAGACAGACAGACAGACAGACAGACAGACAGACAAGACAGACAGACAGATAGACAGGACAGACAGACCACGGACAGACACGACAGACAGACAGACAGACAGTAACACGACAGAAGAACAGACAGAACAGACAGACAGACAGAACAGACAAGACAGAACAGACAGACAGACAGACAGACAGACAGACCAGACAGACAGAAGACAGACAGACAGATCAGACAGACAGACAGCAGACCAGACAGACAGTACAGAAGACAGACAGACAGACAATAGGGAACAGACATGACAGAACAGCAGAACAGACAGACAGACAGACAGACAGACAGAACAGACAAGACCAGACGACAGAACAGACAGACAGACAAGACAGACCAGACACGACAGACAGACAGACAGACAGACGGACAGACAGACAGCAGACAAGACAGACAGAAGACAAGACAGACAGACAGACAGACAGACAACCGACGACAGACAGACGAAGACAGCAGACCAGACAGACAGACAGCACGACAGACAGACAGACAGACAGACAGACAGACAGACAGATGCAGGACAGACGACAGACAGACAGACAGACAGACAGACCGACAGACAGACAGACAGACAGACAGACGACAGACAGACAGCAGACAGACAGACGACCAAGACAGACGACAGACAGACAGAACAGACAGACAGCAGACAGACAGACAGACCAGAACAGACAGACGACAGACAGACAGACAGCCGACAGGGACAGAACAGACAGACAGACAGAGCAGACAGACAGAAGACAGACAGACAGACAGACAGACAGACAGACAGCAGACAGACAGACAGACAGACAGACAGACAGACAGACAGACAGACAGACAGACAGACAGAACAGGACAGACAGAAAGACAGACAGACAGACAGACAGACAGACAGACAGACAGACGGACAGACAGACCCAGACAGACAGACGACAGACAGACAGACAGACCAAGACCAGACCGACAAGACAGACAGACAGACAGAAGACAGACAGAGCAAGGAACTATTAGCAAGTAGTGGGCTAGACAGACAGACAGACAACAGACAGACAGACAGACAGACAGACAGACAGACAGACAGCACAGACAGACAGACAGACAGACAGACAGACACGACAGACGACAGAACAGACAGGACAGACCAGACACGACGACAGACAGACAGACAGTACAGACAGACAGACAGACAGACAGACAGACAGACCCGACCAGAAAGACCAGACAGACAGACAGACAGCAGACAGACCAGACCAGACAGACAGACAAGACAGACAACAGGACATGATCAGACAGACAGACGACAGAGCAGACAGACAGACAGACAAGACAGACAGACAGACCGACAGACATGACAGACAGACAGACAGACAGACGACAGACAGACAGACAGACAGACAGACAGACAGACGAAGACAGACACGACAGAACAGACAGACAGACAGACAGACAGACAGACAGACAGACAGACAGACAGACAGACAGACAGACAACAAGACAGACAGACAGACAGAAGACCAGACAGACAGACAGACCAGACAAGACAGACCAGACAGACAGACAGACCCGACAGACAGACAGAAAGATATGAAGGCGCAAGACAGACTCAAGACGAAGACAGACAGACAGACATGGTAGGACAGGATGTCAGGAAATCACTATGACAGGACAGACAGACAGACAGACAGACAGACAGACAGACAGACAGACAGACAGACAGACAGACAGACAGACAGACAGAGTCCGTTACATAATTCCAGTCGACGTATTCTATGACTGCCAGAAAATCTGTTTATATCGGAGCTTAACTCCGCAACCCACATTAAAGTGCCACTGCATGTATACAAGTGGAATCGGTACATGTTTTCTAACAGACCATAGTAACATGGCCTATAAGCAAATAATGTAAAAACCAGACAAATATTGGTTCTGGTCACCAGGTTTTTGAGTCATGCAGGTTGTTGAGTCATGGTAGTGCTGCTGATGATAAGTGTCGGCTGAAGACACATGTAAACATCCCTCGGTGTTCATGTTTGTTGCTGCAGAAATACGACACTGTCTGGACCGGAAGCAGACAGCTCATTCTAGTCTCTGCAGCAGGCCAACAAGCCAGTGGTAATTGCGGCAACACTCGTTTGTGAAATCACCCTATGACATAAGATAAACCTTCAACCCCCAGCTCCGCCCCACACCACCCATCGCGAGTCAGGGTCGGTGTTCGTGTCTTCCGGGGGGGGGGATACATCCGAGGAGACGTAGCATGTGCGAGGATATACCTGGGGATACATCCGAGGATAGCGTAAAACAGACATTTTGGTAGAACATGATTAGTGTCTTTTGCCTCATTGTGTTTGCCAGAAGACGACAATCATTTCGCATCTGCCATGACTTTTACGTCATCGATTATGTGTGGAGTTCATTTTAATATATTATAATTTATGATTACCTGCATCAACAATACTAAATCAGTAATTAACATGCTGGGTCATTTTATTGTCTAGTGTACATTTAATGGTGTTAAGTATATTGTATATCTGACGGGACTGGATTAACAATAGTCACCGCGTGGATAACTTCACGACAATGACTCTCTTTCCATGGGCAGTTTAAAAACTGGCTTGAAACGGAGAGCTAAAAACGGATTAGTTGGTTGGTTACGTCGACTTGTAAGTGGGCATATCTCGCCTGCCAAGATGTTACGCCTTCTCTCGTATGCTCGATGATTCCTGGCGAAATAATCCTCACTCACATGGCCGGAAACGAACAAACTGACCAAGGAAATAGAGTCAATGACGTCTGACGTCACATCAAGTACTTTAAATATTATCAACATTTATTAACAAATATCTCGCGAAATATGGAAATGTGTATGCAAAATTGGTGTGTATTCACGGTTGATCCGGCATATCTTGTATTATTGTTTTGCAAAATATCCACCAAACAACCTGCAACTAGTCAATTTGCAGCCGCTTCTCATTTTTAATGATATCAAAAGTACAACCGGCTACTTTGTGTTGCTCGATTCGATATTTGCAGCCATGGCTCGATTTTGTATTATAAGAATGGCCACGCCGGTCGCCGCCACCGATCGCAATTATTTGCGTAATAAGCAGCGCTGCAGCACTTCAACGGTTAAACTTATATTATGTTACATGTGGATTCGAGGTCGAGGAGAGGAGAGACGCTTGTATCCTCGAAGAGAGGCAAGATTAGTTAAAGCATGAAAGGGATCCCTCCCGTATATTCCGGCATCTTCCAGCATGGTGGACATGGTGCATCAGCCATCTCCGGATCTCGTTAAAGGGAATAGTTCACCTTTAACATAGGGGTTTGAGTTGAGATAGCCAAGTTGTGGCGCATGCTCGAAAATGACTTGTTGAGCTTCAACATTTTCCAAAGAAACCTCTTAATTTATTTAATATGCAGTCCTAAAATCGGGGACCGGGCTACACCGGTAAACTCCAATCCGTGATTGGCTGATTTGGCTGAGTTGACGTATGGTTATGACGCACAGATGACGTAAGACTTGGAAAGTGGAAGTCTGGACAAAACCAATACGTCTTTCAGTACCTCATTCTTTTTATTGCAAGAATGGAACTTTGTCAGGAGGTAATGCTATGCATAGTGATTTTGATGTTTAAATTTCTATAAAAACATTTTTCTAAACAACGTTTCTGTAGCCCTAGCGTATGCGTTAGCGTATTCAGCGTGGCCCGTGAACGTTCCAGGCTCGCGTAACAAATGTTGATCTGTCCCCACGCACCAAACCCCACCTCGTTACCCTACCAGTACGGCGCGTTGCGCTGTTTGATTGCCGCCCCGCGGCGCAGCCGCCCGCTGAGTGATAGGAAGCCGACCGCGAGGACCGGCTACGCATGACGTGTTTTAGACCGTGCATGACCTTGTGACACATAATCCAACGGACGCCCCATAACACGGAACAGTGAGTGACAGGTGGCGGACACTACACTTTCATTGTGAAATCTAAATAGTGACGAAATACCTACTTAAAGCAAGTTACTGTTGATGGTTTTCAAAGCGTTGTATTTCCGGCATCTTCAACAAGGACTTGGCAAGTACCACCATGTATACGACACGATCCCTTACTAAATCAATGACGTTGCGTGCTTCTCAGCCAGCTGATTTTCGCATTACTTTGAGGAAAAAAATATGAATTATCACCAAATAATTGACATTTTAATTTGTTTTTCCGGTAAATACTAGTTCTTTTGACCTACTAGTAATATGTATACTTAATTCTTGCTTCTCTCATCATTCTGAGCTTTTTCTCGTT
Source organism: Semibalanus balanoides (assembly GCA_014673585.1). Classification (NCBI taxonomy): domain Eukaryota; kingdom Metazoa; phylum Arthropoda; class Thecostraca; order Balanomorpha; family Balanidae; genus Semibalanus; species Semibalanus balanoides. The sequence continues at coordinate 28,297 of VOPJ01001418.1, forward strand.
TTTTTTTTTCAAGGGGAACTGATCCTTTAGTTTTAATTGGTACAGAAAAATGTCCGTAAAGTATCCAAACCATAGGCGTAGGAACCGGCAGGGGGGGGCAAACTGCCCCCCAACATTTTCGGATTTTAAACATAACGCCTATGGGACGTTGCATGGAAAGAATCGACCTCAAAATGCCTTTGCCCCCCCCCCCCCAACTTCAAATGAGTTCCTACGCCACTGTCCAAGACTACTAAAGATAGTGAGATATGCATATGTTTAAACCCATATATCGTTCATCGAACTACAATTTTCCAGAGGAAACTGTGCCTTGTTTACTGTAACAAAACGAACTGTTTATTATTCGTGACACGAACATATCAGTCTGGAAATGTGTTGAAAGCGGCCATGTATGGAGTCGCAATCTTAAGTCTTATCATTCTCTTTTAAATACAGTTGTATCTAACTATGCGCTGTGCAATGGTAAGTACATTGGTTGAAGTAGCTGGTAGTTTAAACCTCGGCGATCAGTGACGCTTGAGTCAAATGCTTACACTGGGGACCGAATAAACACCATACACCTAGTCTACCTTTATATTGGTTTGACACCCAGCTGTCAAACAGTTTCAACGCTGCACCGGCCACCGAAGTGATCGAATGTTTATTGATTTTGATTGGCAAAGCACTTGAGTGGCATACTGAACTGAGCTCCTGGAACATATGTAAGCATGATATAGTGGAACATATGTTTAAATAGCCCTCAGGTCAGAGCTGATCGTACCCTTACATAGCTGCCAAAATCAGTCACATAAGTCAGCAGGGGCGGCGCCACCGGGGAGGAGGGGGAGGGGGCAGCTGGCCCTCGTGGCTGACGCCAGGGGGGACAAACATATATTCCCTCAGAATTTCACGGAGGCCCCACTCCCAAAAGGATGTCCCCTGCCACAACTGGCCAAAACAACGGAAATTATGTAGCTCTGGTCAAATTTCCTGCACGAGGAAAGCCTGCATGAGACCACTGTAGGCCCCCGATACTAAACAGGAGGCCCCCATAGTCCATACTAGACAGGAGAGCCCCCAGTATTAGAGCAGGAGGCTCCCGGTATTAGACAGGAGGCCCCAGTCCTAGACAGGAGGCCCCGAACCGGTACTAGACAGGAGGCCCCCGGTACTAGGGAGGCCCCTGGTACTAGACATGAGGTCACTGGTACTAGACAGGAGGCCCCCGGTACTAGACAGGAGACCTCTAAACTAAACATGAGGCCCCGGTACTAGACAGGAGGCACCATGTTCTTAAATGGGCCCTAAAAACTACCCCTAAAATTGTTAAACTCTTGGTTTTGGCCCACTTAATGCTGAAAGGGCCCTCCATTCTCCTTTATTTACTATTCTTAATCAATTATATCTGGCCTCAGCCCGACTTCAGGCGCCACGTTTATCCAGGATTTTCTTCAGGGGGGGCACGTCGAAAAAAATCGCATTTTGCTCGTCAGCCATATGATTGCTCTGACCGGGGGGGGGGGTAGAGGTCGGATTTTAAAGATCTCATGCATCTATTATGAAACACATTTTGATCACTCACCATATACTGCTGACCGGGCGGGGGGGGGGGTAGTCGGGTTTCAGAGAATCTCATTCTATCTAGTTGTGATTTATTTCCTTCAGGGGGGCATGACCCCCGTGCCCCCCCCGTTGGATACGTCCCTGCCCTGACTATTAAAGTATTGCCCTTGTTATTAATTGGATCAATTTAATTAGTTTCATATGGCATTAGATCAGCTTCTTCACTTACGTTTCATTTCGTTTACATTGATCACTTAACATTTCCTGTTGAGATTTAACCATAATTTATCATGTAGATGATTTATATAGCATCTTAAAGATACTCACATCATCAATGTGGGCGACAACTGACGGCAAGTAGTCGGTATACACGCCCTCCGACCCTCATCATCATCATCATCATCATCATCATCATCATCATCAAAACACCAATGATTCAAACTTAGATCGAACGTCAGGCTTAAAGCAGTGATTCAATTCCGTAAAAATAAAGTATTAAATTCTTAGTAGTGACTAGTGAGTGCATCACATCGGAAGTACCTACTTTCGTCAGATCTACACCGGAATCCAAGACATGACATATGCTACTCAGTCACGAAACTTGTGCTATCTACCCGTGCTTATCATGTTTACTCATCACTTAAAATGGCTGGGTGGCGTGCGGTGTGCGGGACGCATATGGGACGCACCTGAGTTCAGTTCAGTGCACTCCTCAACGATATGACTTAATGGTCCTTGTGAATGATTCTCAAAGTGATGTCAATCAAAGTGAAATGAGATATCATAAAGAAACGCCGCAATGTTTGCTTTTTAACGGTCAAATCACATCTCATATACTGAACAGCTTTACAAAAATAGGTCACCTAAAAAATAGGAATACAAATAGGTCACCTTAAAATAATTGTCTTGAAATTTGGTTATCCGGATATTTTGAGCTGAGAAAACGAATATGACATTTGTTCGGACGATAGATGGATATCCTTATAAAAATGGAAATGTTTCTTTTTATCCTTCATGGCCTAAAAAAACTTAATGTATGACATACATATGGCAGCTCAGATATGGAAGCTTTTCCACATAATAATGACGGACTAGCGACATATAGTACCCAAAATAGGACGCGTTGCTTGAGTTTCTGAATTTTTCGATAAAATATCTCTACTTCAGAAAATTTGTTGGTTTCTGGTAGCTCACCTCAGTTTCACGGTCACGGTCACGGTCACGGTCACGGTCACGGTCACGGTCACGGTCACGCGAACAAGGGTGTATGATCCAATTCAGTTGAGGGGCTTCAACCCCCAAATTGGCTTTATCCCCCTTCGAACATGGACAAGGAAGTGGGTCAAATCCGTGAAAAATATGTATGTTGTGGATTTACTTAGCGTAGCGAGGTAATTCTTTCACCACAACCCATTTATCGGTCTGATCTACAAGTCTGCTATCTCTGTTCAAAACCAGATGTTATAAAAGGTGAACTATTCCCTTTAATTTGTCAGCTGTAAGAGCCCCAGGATCAAACAAGCCAGACGGAAGTCGTCCAGCTTCCCAATGTCCATCCAGGATTTCTGGGCGGCACCTTGAGTGGCAATCAGTGGCGGATCCAGAGAAGGGGGCCAGGGGCCATGACCCCTTGGGCCTCGAACTTGAAGGGGCACTCTGGCCGCCTGATGGGGCACTCTGACCACTTGAGGGGGTACTGGTCGCCTGAGAGGGCACTCTGACAGCCTGAGGGGGCCCGCCCTCTTGCCGTCTTTGGGGATACTCTGGCCGTCCGAGGGGGCACTCTGACCACCTGAGGGGGCACCTTGGCCGCCTGAGGGGGCACTCTGGCCGCCTGAGGGGGCACTCTTGCCGCCTTAGGGGGCACTCTGGCCGCCTGAGGGGGCACTCTTGCCGCCTCAGGGGGCACTCTGGCCGCCTGATGGGCACAATGACCGCCTGGGGGGCACAATGGCCGCCTTAGGGGGCACTTTGGCCGCCTCAGGGGGCACAATGGCCGCCTCAGGGGGCAATCAGCTGACCTGAGGGAGCTCAACATTTTGAGAGAAAAAAAATGAAATAGGGGCACCCTTAAAATATATGGGACCAAATCCGTCGAATTTTCAGATTTGGGTATAGGTAGGGGCACCGCTGCAATTACAATTACACATTACCCCTCGTTGAAGATTTTCTGGATCCGCCAATGGTGGCAATACATATTGGACACTCGAACACCGTGAAGCACGTGCGCCGTCCTGCTGCTATAGTCACCGTGTCGCGTACGTTCAGGCGGCGGGCGGCGGGCGGCGCGGCGGCAGCGGGTGGGGGGGGGGGCGGCACGCGAACGGCGGCCCGATGACAGAGATAGCGCAGCGTCGCACCAAATATGGCATAGGCCCGGTGTTGATGCCGAGTCCGTGGTCAGAAATACGGACCGGCCCGGAATACAATGTCAGAGGTATGCCTGTAGAGTGAACCAGGGATCCACGGCCCGAAACCCAGTCAGAGGAGGAACGGAGAAATCCCCGAGTCCAACACCAGCCACGTCAGCAGGATGAGTCTGCAGCAGTCAGTTGGCGGCGGGGACGTGTCCACTCTCTGCCTCCGAGGAGAGACGAGTGGTGACCCCCGCGGAGCTGACCCTTGGTCCCCGCCGTCACAGTCTGCGCCCCTCCGTGCTGTCTGAGCGCAACGCATTGTCCGCTCTGGACCGCCGCGCTGCCGCCCACCGACACCGATAGACGGCCGGCATGACTTGGCCTATGTATCAACATGTACCAATAGAGGATTGTGAGTTGTGTGGCCCGCGAAAAAAAATGTTCTTTTGACATCAAATTACAAAATGAGCTCAATATATTTTCGAAATTGTGAGGGCAAACTGCATCCGAGCGAGCGACGATGTATACCAGGGGCGTAAGTAGCTTCTCCAGAAAAGTTTTTGGGCTATGAATATGAGCTAGACAAAAATCGGCTTTAAGTACCATCAAAATCCACAAAATACATATTTTCACCCGGGTTTGACCCACTTACTCGTCGGTTTGACCCACTTACTCGTCAAAGTTGGGGGGCTGAAACCCCAGTCGGGGGGCTGGGGGCTAAAGCACCCCAACTGAATAAGACCCTACACCCCTGGTGTATACTCCTCCATCCCGGATGTTTATGTGTGACTAATGGACTCCTTACGTTAGAAGCCACCGCACTGACAGGCGCGCCGCGCCGCGCCGCACCTCTAGTGCCAGTGTAGGCCGCCCAGAGACGAAGCTATTTTCTGTCTTGGCAGGAAATAGCAAAAAAAAGCGCGGCGCGACGGGCGCCGGTCGGCACGCGTCTCGGTTGTCTCGGAGGGAAGTCAGGGTCGCTCGAGCGTGGCCTTACACCCCACCACACCCCTATGACGAGGTCCGAAAGTGCAGGGGGACCTCGAGGTCAAGCAGACCGGAGGTGATATTACAACGGTACGGAATTCGGTTAAGGTCGGAATGTCGCGTTTCCCAGTGAACCGCAAAAACAGTTGTTGAACCGGTTTGTAAAGATTCAGCCAGAACGTAAATGAGCAAATGAGGCACCAATATAGTGTAAATATTTACTTTACATGGGAAAGAAGGTGGTATTGCATTAAATATTTACCTACAAGCTTAATGTCTGCCAATGAAATATGAGGACCCCAAAAAAACAGTGATAATAATAGGGTGACTGCACGAGGGAACGCCAAATTACGGAAAGTCGAAATTGAATTACGATTAAAGGGGAATGCTTTCACATTAACCATAACGATTTGAGTTGAGATGGCCAAGTTGTATGGAATTCCATTGAAATCAATATTGTAGAAGTCTAAAACACCCACAGAGCGTCTAACAAGTTTAAATTTGAGTTTGGTTTTGACATCTTGCCCCAAAAAAAGTTAGGCCCTATGTATTAGGGTAGCCCTCTTAAAGCCGATGTCCGTTCATCCCTTTTTATCAAATGTTGATGAAAGTAGACTGTTTTACATATTGGCTATACATTAGCATACCATAGTCATACATATTGCATCGTGAAAGGTTTTTCTATTTCCTATTTTCCGTTCATGTGACTCATATAGCTAGAAATGGTGTGCTGTTGCTGAAATCGCACCATGGTACTGTCATATAATAGGATGCAGCTCAGTTGTAGCGCTTTTTAGGGTGCGTAACAATCAACCAGGTGCTATTTTAGAGATTCATAACTTTTCGTTAGTGCATGATATTTCGATATTAAGAGTTGTGCCTGATTCTTTGCAATGTATAAGAATAACGGAAATATGAAAGGAAGATATTTAGCCGCAAGGTAAGCTCTCGACAGCAATGGATTGAAGACATGTATCCCGGGGCAAAACGGAAATGACAATAAAGAAATCAGCGTTACCGAACTTTGGTCTTGGTCTAAAAAAAAAATTAGAACTTACTTCCATTAATATTTGCTCCTCAATACTTAAAAAGGATAAATGTGGTTGCAACTTGCAACACTTGCATATCCAAGGTAAAAATGTTTTGTTTTAAATATCGCTGCGTTTGCAAGTTCGCATAATTTGCAGTCTGGAACTGCTTACAATGGGGTTTCAATCTATAAACACTTCGATAAAAACGTTGAAGCTCATGAACTTCAAGTTCGAAGTATGGTAAAAACTACTTTGACTCACTGGGCATTACTCGCAATTTTTGGGCAAACCTAAAATGGTATGTTTTCAATGGTTTAACTTTTTAAAAGCCGAACTATATCTGATAGCTCAAATGTCAAACCTGTTTTGATATCCAATCGATGTGGCTTGCCAATGGTATGGGTAGATATTCTGTAAAGTAATTTGTCTGTCCACTACAAGTATCCAAACAGGCGCTTCCCCTCCCCATATTCATGGGCGTAACTTTGTATGTGGATGGCGTGGAAAGCTCCACACCAACTTGAAAGTTGGTGTGGAAAATAAACACAAACTTTTTGTAAGAGAGATGCAATTTTGATCATCCAAGGGACTCTTTCGGGTCGTATGTAAATTTGGACTGTACGTTTATATGTGACAGTTCATTTTTGCACCAATTAAAATACAAGTGGGCGAAATTCGGGAAATCAAAAGAAAAAAAATAAGTTAACATCAATGACAATCCACACCAACTTTGAAAACGTTTCTACGCCCATGCCCATATTTGCGCTTCCCCAGTCTCTCCTACATAACTGCGTGAGCATACACGCTTACATTTTATCGTTACATAAGAATCACTGCAAGCAGCTTTCGGTGGCAAAATATTCAGGTAAGCTGGTAAAAACTTACATTAACATAAAAGGAGACATTAAAATCGGAACACTTGACCTTTCACACGTTTGCGAGGAAATTACTTGGCATGTATGAAAAGCAGGCATAAGTAAAGAGAACAAAAGTTACCATATTGTTGGAATCAGAGTGTTTCATGGGTGCCTAAACCCCAAAGACCCAGCCAGCGAAGCCCGATGAACAGCCAAGCCCAGACCCAATCCCATTCAAATTAATAATATTGAGGCCCATGCCCGGTTCCGGCCCATTCATATTAAGCAGATAATTAATTTTCACAAAATGTGCAACTATTATTCTAACAGATCTACTTGATGCTATCAACGAGAAATAATATCACGCACCATGTGTTATTGCTATGCTTTTGACTCATCGAACACTTTTGGTCAACATTGTCATTACTGGATCAGACTTTGGATCGCGGTCATGATTTGGGATTTTCAATCTTTCACCACTGCTAGGTAATAACCAATGATGTATTGTTCTCATGTACATTGCCCAAATTTATGTTTACATGTTCTTTTATATTTATTAAACATATTGTACCTGGTTTAAACATCAAGTAAAAAATAACGGCAATTCACATGACTAAATTGTCATACCGATTGGCCCACCCAAGATTACCCCATGAAGTCGGAAAAAATGCTATAACCCAGCCCAGACAATCGGAAGAATATGGTGGGCATCCATGGGTGCACCCAGTCCCATGAAACTCCACTGGTTGGAATCCACCGGTCAGACGAGGCTTTCTTTTGTTGGGGGGAGAAATTAATTCCAATAACTGGCCGTCTAAATAGCTGTCCCACACATCAGCATTGACACGGGTGGAGTACACCGTACCAGAGCTGACGAGGCTGGGTGTTGTCCCCCGAACACCTGGCCGATAGTCCGGTACGGCGCACGGTACACACCTGGCCAACATATGTTGTCCCCGGACACCTGGTCAACAGTCTGATATGATCCACGGTAAATCTGGCGCAGACCAATATTATAAAAATGCATCTAGCTCATAGTCAGTTTACTAATTGATACGGATTTATCAATTATCGGATGCATTTAACCCGATGACCGGTGCAGTTGAGTAACCGTACAGTTGCAGGCGAAGCTACGGGCTTCAAACCTGCAGTTTGATTTTTTTTGCGAGCGGCCCTCTTCGTTTTGCATCGAAGCATCACTCAATGTAAACGAGAGTCAGCCGAACGACACTAGATTTGCATATAACGGCGAATATCAAGTCCTATCGCCGGAATGCAGTTCTTCCTGTATGCAGATGGTATTGTGCGACGTGTGGGGACCATGATATTAGTATAGTTATTGAGCATATCATGTTATTTGACGTCAAACCGATAATACCTATGTTGTCGGACTCGGCGTGTACTTATTAGACTAGTGACTGGCATATACTAACAGCATACATACATTATGCAAACAGGCGTCTTGCTTCTTATATAATGAACCGGCTACATTAAGTTTCCTTCCGCTTGTATTGTGGTTTGTACTTTTTTAGAGAAGGCCGTTAGGACGACCCATTCAGAATGCATCAAATACATCTAACCAATGAACTTTCAAAGACAGTTCTACAACTAGAAAACTTATCGTTTAAGTTGCGATATAGGATGGGCACTGAATACTGATCAATCAGTTCATCATGTCATGTGTTATAAAGCTGTGACGTTAAACATTGGACGTTTGACTTGACAGGTTGACTGAGCTATTGCAAAACACCAGTTTATCTTCCGTCCTTGAAATAACTTTATGTTTATTGCTCTTCATTATGTTTCGGTAAACCTAAACTTTGATCTTTCTTGAGGGGCATATACCTGCTATGAGTGTGACCACCTGGACACAGCTGTTATGATACGGCATATGAGAACCGTATATGCATATGAGAGTCGATACCTTGGTACTCGAGCGTTTGTGACTATCTGTATCATGTATGTATGTATGCACGTATGCAAGGACGTAGGTGTGTATGGAAATGTATGGCGTGCTCAGTGCGCACGTAGATTCCCTCGTAGTACACGTAAATGCACTATACGTAAGATTTAACCACTCTATACCATAGTCGGGTGGAAAGTCTATACCAAAGTCGGGTGAAAGTCAAAGTCAGTGCTTGATGACGTGAACGTCAGTCAGTCAGTCAGTCCTCGGAGCCTGGTGGCTGGTGGGCGCCAAAAGGATTGCTGATTTGCCATCGAAATCCCAGAAAAAGCTCCTCCCTATTACGGGAAACGGCTAACAACCTTGCACCTTCTTGTGCCAAGCATTTGTGTACCAAATATTTGAACACATCCGCACCATTGCATGCAGATTGCAGATTGCAGATTGAAGGGGCGTCGCCACCGGTGGGCCTGGGAGCAGCACCCCTCCTCCTCCCCCCAGAATCGCTCCGGCCGGAGTCCTCCCAGGTTCACATGATTATAACATTAACTCTAGGGGGCTGGCACCCCGAACCCCTGCCTGGTCCCCCAAACCCTTGTCTGGCCCCCACTCAAAACTGCTATGGCGACGCCACTGATTGCGTGCCTTTTGTCACATGCTAGAGTATGACGAAGAGACACAGGCATCCATTCGGGTAAGCACAAAAAAACTTAAAGCAAAAATAAACTTATGTCCGTGGCGATAGCCGTGTTGAGCTGGCGTCAACAATATTCACCTCAGTGCAAGGCATGTTACTTGCATGCAGTGACTGCCCACTGGCAGCGTGTTATGAAGCGCCGGTCCACGATATCTTAACTGGTACTGACCAGCTTCAGTTCGGGCTGACAGCGATCATTATCAGATCATTGTCAGTTCGGGCCGATAGCGATCATTGTCAGGTCATTGTCAGTTCGGGCTGACAGCGATCATCGTCAGTTCGGGCCGACAGCGATCATTGTCAGTTCGGGCCGACAGCGATCATTGTCAGATCATTGCCAGATCATTGACAGTTCGGGCCGATAGCGATCATTGTCAGATCATTGTCAGTTCGGACCCACAACGATGCCTCGACTGGTCTTAACAGACACCGTGCTGTTCTAAGAAGGTCCATACCATGTCTGATGTATCCTTACGAATTGCCTTACTAACGGGGGTTTCTTTTATAAAAATATACCTATCGGCCGGTCCCACTTGAGATGTGTGTGATGTAAGATCTCAGGGTGCAAAATTATATGTTTGCCTCCCCTATGGCTTGGGTGGCGGACTGCAGCTTCCCTTCCTCCGCTTCCACCCCTCCGCCCCCCCCCCCCTTGGGTTCGATCCACACCTAGCCACCTGAACTCAAAAGACCCAAAACCCAAAACATGAATGAACTACAGGAATTTCTCCGGCTCTGGATCCACTTTACGTAATAGACGCGATACGGTGGGTCTATTTTGACTCAACTCCTTACATTGCAGTATTTCGTTGACTAGGTATTGTCAGTATTGTTACCAAACTTTCAGTACCCTTCTCAGACCAACAGAGGGCTCTCTCGGGTTGCCGTAGGGCCCTCTGAGGTCGGAAGAAGGACCTCCAGATCGGTTTCTCAGGTCCGACAGAAGCCTTCTCAGACCGCCTCGAGAGCCTCTTCAAACAGACTAAGAGGCCTCTCAGACCGACATAAAGCGCTCTCAGATTTGGAAAATACCATCTCGGATTAGCCGCAGGCTCTCAGACTAGCTTGAGCCCTCCTAGACTGGCACAGGGCCTCTTAACCCGGCCTGTGCAACTCTCAAGCTTCCTAAAAAATGTCCTCTTACACAAGCCGAGGGCCTTCTTGGGTCGATCGAGTTCTCTTGTGACCCGTCTTGGACTTCTTTGACCAAGCTCTCAGGTAGATCTGTGAAATGCCTTCTCAGACTGGCCGAGTACATATGACCAGTCGCTGAGGGTATAAGGGACCCAGGGCATTGTAAAAGCTTGACCATAGTCTCTTTTTGACCAGTTGAACTACCTTATGAAGACCCGCCGATGGCTTCCTTAGGCCTCAAACCAGCTGACCATAGGAAGGGCCGACAGTCTAAAAAGGCTCTGACGCCTAGGAAATTGCTTTGCCCCCCGCCGGAAACTAAATCCGCCGTCAATGGTCGAACGAAATGTCGAAAAATGTCAGCTATCAGTCCAGCATCACAAATCAAAACACGGCACCCCCTATCGAACATAACGCGTAACTTTCAGGAGATGAATTTGAGATCGTGAAATTGCCTATACATATTGTCAGAGCACCAGTTAGAATAGGTATTTTTACGAACTAAAACTTCAGTGGTATTTATTAGCAAATTACCATCAAGTCTTCCATTCACTTAGTAAACGTTTTTTCTTATTTTATATCTGCGTCGTCAATTGAAGTTTTATTTCTTTCGCCCTTTCGAGTTTGTCGCTCTTATACATACACGATGACAATTACTCTGGCCTCCCCCAGTGATCCCGATTTCAGCTCGACTGGGGGGGCGGCGGCGGCTTCACTGGGGGGGGCTGCAGCCTCCCCCAGTTAACATGTTTGAGGAGGCCCTGGGACATGCTGATCCATGTTATGCTCTACCGATCAAAGATCACTCCTAGAATATTTACCTTTTGCATCCTTTCCAAAACAAGCTGTAGTTGTATAGCCTGACTGATTACCACCCGTACCCACTCTTTGCATGTTGTCTGTCGTATAGCCATGGGAAGTCCACTCCTGTGATAATGTCATTGACTAATGAGTAGGTAAAGGATTAAAGCCAAATGCGTGATGTGCACGATTGAAAAGTAAATACTGGCCTACAACACAATTTTTTCCCAAGTCTTGGCAAGGTATCCATTGATGAGAGCTCTGTTACGCAGTTCCCCAGAGCTCGAGCATTTCACCGGTGACTGCACGACACATTTACCGTAACCCAAGTTAAGCGCTTTAAAACGGCGAAGGACGAGCGGAGTCCGAATAACCGCGTCAATTTATCACCCGTCCAACGGAAGGTTCGTTTGTGCAAGCATGCTTTTTTAATTATTTTCGCTATGTTTGTTTTTTGGGCGTCGTAATAGATCCGAAATAATCGCATAACTTTGAACTAAATAGGTTTTGCAGCGTTTATTTTTAATTTACAATATAAGCTTCATTTTGAAGGCAAAAATTAATTTGGTGTGGTATTACGATGGATTTGATTGCGCTTTAACCAGCTTGCATCATTTTTATCGCTAGCACCTCTTTGTTTTGAAAGCTGACGGCGGTGTAGATGAAGGAAATGTTATCAGAAGTCGTCACTAAAAATATTACAGGCAGTTTTAACAGCAAATACTGCATTACAAACCTTCATTTTTGCATGCGAGATTTTAGAAACCGGTACATTGGTCTACAGATTGGTGTTTGCTTTTCATCGCTTTCACGTCCATAGGGTGCTGACACATGATTAAATTGTGAAGAATGTCATAGTCTATTAGAGTTTGCGTTTGTGATGACCAGTAAGCCTTTGCACGTACACGCGCCGCTGAATCGACACATAGTAACACTACCGCCGGGGCGGATCGTTCTCTACGCATCTGTGGTTTGACCGTGTCTTTGCGACTTCTTTTGGTTCGCCGAGATATAGTCCGGTATGCAACGTAGTTCTATGCCAGCGTAAGTTTTATCTGTAGGACGCGAATCAGGGGTGCAGCGTGCCGCACGTGCAGTCGTGCCAGCAGTTTTACCTGTGCAACATTGCAGTGCTGTGGTTCCAGCCTGAGCACCGAAACATTTTAGCTTCATAGGTCCAGCGTTTCTCAAGCTATAGCAGGATAAGTACTTTCTGACGACCGCCTGACGCGGCACGTGGTCCGCGACGCGTGCTGACGCCCTTTCAAATGAGAAAACCATGTAAATAATCATAAATCGGTCATGCATGGGGCTACTCATATGCGAAGACGCTGTCATCGGGATGCGGGGTTTCAAAAGAATAGTAAGCTTTCTGACTCAGCGCGCGTCTGGCCGGAGCCGGCCGGGCCCGGCCGGGTCGGCCGCTTAAGTTGAGAAAAATCCGATAGTCAATGAGGACTCGCTCCGCGCTCGCGCGTCGCTCGTAATAATTGAGCTTCGCATCGACTGCCGTCCTTACAAGACACGATACACACCACGCCACGAAAGTTATCCACCAGAATGGCGTCAATCCACTTGTCCCGGAAAACCGCGCCTCCATATACTAACTAAGCTTCATATATAGTTATAACCGAAGGATTTTTAAACATTTAATTCGAAACGCATCACCAGATCATTCATCAGACAATGTCTTTAGACCATGTCGGCCATTTTACTCACATAGCGCTGCCAGCAGACGGAGTCCACGTGCCATCACGGGGCTAATGTACCGGCTCTGAGCGGTTCCGGGTAGGGTCGACAGCGAGCCGTGCTGGCACCTGTTCAGGGGGCGCTGCGGAGCGGAGCGGCGCGGCGGGCGCGAGGAACCACTGACGACTGACGACTGATCGGGCCGGCCGCCAGCGTAAGCGGTCGTACCGGGCCGGGCAGTGACGCGCCCCCTGCACTAAGCTCGTGCCGGCATCACGCCGCCCCCGCCCCCGCGCCGAGATGTGCCGCCCAGACCGGCTGGTTTTTACGGGAACTGAATCACATTGTGAAGACGAGGTGTCGTTTGGTCGCGTGGGAGGCACGGCTGTGACCGGGCAGGGCAGCTCTCGTGGCCCGGCCGGCAAGACGCGGTGTTTTGCTAGGCAAACACTTAGCGGTGATGTAGAGTCTCGTTTTATGAAGCTGGTGAGAGGGGACACCGCGAATGTGTTTAGATGGGATATTTATACATTTCAACGGTATGCTAATGAATATACTAAGATGCAATCACACTTGTCACAGCATGGACCCGCAAACGTAACATCAGGCGTGATATTCATAGTAGGATACCTACTCGAATGAATGCGGTGTTCCAGTATTTATGCATCTATTTATCACTGGAAAATGCAGTGCACAATTGAGAAGAAGGTACTTATAGGCAATTAAGTTATGATGCGTTTCGCTAGCTAGACGATAATTAGCATGCAAATACAACTTACATTATGATAACTTAAGTTTATGTTGTATACCACATGGAGCCAAATAACTAAGCCAGCAGATAACTGAAATAAATACCGACCTTGGTGCAGAATTAACAGCACAGTTTTTTCCATCAATCCGTTTATGGACGTACCGTTCATTCAGTTTCCCGTGTGACGTGCCGTTTGCTGAATAACTGAATGTCGCAATGACGTGACAATAGACCCGTCTATCGAATATGACCAGCTATGGGGACACATCCTCGATGGAAAACGTGATGTATTGAAACGCACAGTCCCACCACTGGATGAACAACAATGTCCATTTAGATCACAATGCAACTTCGCTGGATCATGGGGTTTTCCATCCACATTCGCACATATTTTCAAAATATCGTACAAAAGCCGAGTTGGTACTGATTCGGTAGTCTATTCAAACGGCGACAAGAATAAATGGTGTCCAGTGAGTTCAGGATCCAGTCCATTCTGATGAACTTTGCTGAAGGTCGACATTTGAGGACACTTCCGTGTCAGGACAGGACATTCGAGTGAAAGGAAGCTAGCCTTATGAAAGAACTGTATAAAACAGTTACCTACGATAAGAATATATGGTACTGCGATAGTGCGAACATTTTCCATGCAATGGAGCAATCGGGGCTCGTTTGCCCCGTGCATGTTATGTAATTAGTTAAGATTCATATTCGTGCACTACAGTTAGACTGACAAATGATATACATTGTGAACAGTGAACTCGTGCCTCTTCCGCTGTTATATCCCCGACGAGTGGAAGCATTCACTCTTCAGTACTACCCACAAATCCGGTGATCTCTCTAATCCAACCAACTTCAGACCTATATCCCTTATCCCTGTCATATCCAAAATAGTTGAGTGCATTGTACAGCGCCAGCTTTACTATTAACTTACCGTCAATCACCTCCTTTCTGATACCCAGGATGGCTTTCGCACACGTCATTACACCGAAACGGCTCTGGTTACGATGTCCGACCGCGTGCTCCTGGCTAATGATCAGAACCAAATTTCGCTTCTCTGCCTGCTTGATTTGAGCAAATGCTTCGATGTCATAGATCACTTAAACAAACTTCTCGTTAAACTTCAGTTACTCGGTGTCAACACTGCATGGTTTGAGGCGTACCTGCAGAACCACACACAGAGCGTCAGCTTCTTTGACGTCTCTGGTAACAGGCAGATCTCAAACCCGCTCCCAAACAACATGGGCGTGCTCCAAGGTTCGGCCCTAGGACCCCTTTTGTATACAATGTTTTCGAACGACCTCAGCCTGTTCGTGCCGGGAGCTACCGTTGTCCAGTACACGGACGACACCCAGGTCATGGTCTGCGGCAATAAGACCACCCTAGCTTACCCGTCGTAGCGTATGGAACAGAACAGGCACTTTCCTCTCTCGATCTTTGGTTCCGCGCAAATTCTCTCAAGGTCAACCCCGAAAAAACTCAGTTGATAACTTTTGGCAGCAGACCAAATTTGCGGAACATGACACATTTCGGCGTGAAATTTCGCGAGCGTACTGTACAACCCGTCTCAGAAGTTAAAAATATAGTGGTGATCTTCGATCGCCACCTTCATGGGACGCCCGTGTGCAAGAAATTACGCGCAAATGCTTCGAGATCCTCATTGGTTTGTCGCATATTCGTCATTATCTTACAGCCGAGATTTCCCCCATCATCGTAGACGCACTGGTGCTATCCCGCGTCCGCTACTGCCTCTCCGTGTACGGTAACGGAAGCCGAAAGAACCTCGTCAAGATTCAAAAGGTGTTTAACCTGCGAGTCACTAGCCGTTTTCACGATGTTTTTTTTGCGCGAAATGTTTAAAACATTTTAAAATGTTTTAAAATGTTTCCGTTGTAGCCGTCTTCACGATGGACAAATTTGCGATAAATATTTTAGCCCTCGCTCTACGGTGCCGTAGGGCGAGGGTTAAAACATTTGTTCGCAAATTAGTCCATCGTGAAAACGGCTACAACAAACCATTCTCAAAACATTTTAAAATGTTTTAAAACATTTCGCGCAAAATAAGCCATCGTGAAAACGGCTACTGTTTTGTTTTAGCCCCCTGAAGAATATCTAGAATATCTCACAAAATAATGCATCTATCATCGACAAACTTCTAGTACCTGGCCGGGCATCCTTTTTACATATTTGCTTGTATTTCGTCAGATTTTTTATTTAGCTAAGTTAGTGACGTCACTACGTACGATTTTGACACCAAAAACAGCTAAACTTTAGGAGAAAGCACAAATGCCATGTAGTAGACAAAACGGAATCCGAAAACGTGATAAGATAGCAAATGGCAAGGGATACAAAATGGCAATCTCGGATTTTTGAGGAAAAAATATATTTTTGACCCCCCAAATTTGTCAAAAATTTACTTTTTTGAAAAATGAAAAAAAAATCAAAACATTTAAAGATGTTTAATTAACCGCAATATACGTAAAATAACTATACATATTCAACTACCATAACACATTTCAAAATGATATCCGTATTTTTGACTGAGTGATGACATCTAAGGTATGGGTGAACGTCAAATTTTGATGCATCGTTTTTCGTTTTTTTACCAGATACAAAGAAATAAAGAGCAGCCCTGTATTTCTTCGACAAAACTGGCCCCGAAGCATGTACTGATTTATTGTATTAATCAGTTTCAAATTTTGACCTTTTGTGACATGAATTTGACTTTCTTTTGACCTTTACTTCACGTACATTAAGTCAGATGGTAAAATGAGTATCAATGTCGAGTTCTACATGTAAAATAGTACTAAAAACATGTGTTACATGACTTTCGTATTTTTTCCTGCATAGTGACCTTATGTGACCTGACCTTGACCTTGACATTTTGCCAACAATTATCCATATACTCATCCTGGATGTGTATCATACCTTTGAGAGCACTCTGGGTGATCATGGTTTCAGCCAAAGGCTTTGAATGAAAAATATGACCAATAAACTCAAATGGCTAGATTTTGACTTTTGACCTGACCTGCGACGTCTTCACTGACCTCTAGGACAACACAAACTATTTTACGTCGATGAAATTTCCTGGGCTTTTGATTGCCGTTTCATTCAGGGCGATCGTCTTATTGGTTCCGAAGATACAAGGGAGGGGCTAAAAAGCCCCTCCCAGTGACTCGTGTTACAGAAAATACCCCAGTGACTACCGGGTTAACTTTGCCGCACGGGTGATATCGGGGAAACAAAAGTTCAGCCAGTCGGCGGACGTCCTGGCTGGCGGCGCTGAGGTGGCTTTGCCCGCATCATGCACCAGCATGTCCATTTCAACATCCATCCAAACAAACCGCGAGGCACGAGTTCTCAGTTCGGAGAACCCGCCAAGATGACGATCTGCGTCTTCCATCTATCAGGACCGAGGCTGGGAGGCGCCAGTTATTGTATCGTGGACCAATGTGGTACAACGCGCTCCCGGTGGAAATGCAATACATGTCAGTCGCATTCTTCCATTGCGCTCTTAAACGACTTTTACTGGATACGGGTGACTGAGCAATCCTGGTTACCATCACATCGTCATTGTATCTGTCGTTTTCATCATGCTCATTTTAACCTGTGTAATGTCTAATGCTTGTATGTGTTCCGTCAATGTAGTTTATAATCTGACGAAAGGTAAAGAAGAGCCACCATTGCGTGGAATTTCCAAAATAAATTATATGATCTATAATATGATATAGTACGGTGTTTGCACAGGTAAGTGATGAACAGTGCTCGAAAAACAAAATAAGGCAACAAATAGGACAACCGTGGTCTTCAGGGAGCTGTACAGATGTTATGGCTTATTTAAACAAAGACACTTCTTTTAAATATTTGCGCCTACCTGTGCCAACTATAGCTTTGTGAACGAGCGCGAACAAATTAACAGCTTTTGGTCGAGACCTCAAACAGTGAACTTTGAAGCGCGAGTCCACAAAGCAATTTAGTGTGCAGCGGCAGGACGCGATGGACATAAATCAAGTCTGGCAATTATAATTAAAGTCTGGTTTAGTCACGTGATCTATAGTCCAAAAACTGTAAACTGCAGAAAACTATTGTCAAATGCACTCTCAAACAATATATATATATACTATATATACTATATATATATATATAATATAGTATATATATACATAGATATACTGTTGGGATGAAGATCACATACTTCAGAGAGAGGTTGGGAAGGGAGGTGTCTCCTGACACCAGAGATGGCCTCTATTTCCAAATGACAAAATTGCGGTCGCATGAATATGGGGTTCAGACCCCCCCCCCCCCCCCCCTTAGCCCCACTTGTCCCGGGGATATCATCCCCCTGGTCACTGTGGCAGCGCTCTATTTCATTTTGCGAAAGTTACGGTCCCCAACATAGCGAATGAACAGACAGCTGATAAGCTGATAAGCTGACAGCTGATATGTTTGCCTTTCACACAGTCACAGGTGGTGGATGGTGCAGACTGCAGGTCCAATGTGGAGAGCGGAGAAACCAGCGACACTTTTTATCTGAAAACTCTGCATTGTTGCGTTTGTTATATATGTGTTAGCATTTTAAGTTGGACATTGTATTTATTTTGAATTCCTGACACTCACGTTCAAGAAGGAGCAAAGCACACTCTTTTGAGCATAGCGCCATCTCTGGAAAACATGAACGAAGTGCCATATTATTATCTGCATACAATGCTTGATTTGCATATATGTATATTTAACTACATTTAATAAGTGAACATAAACCCAAACACTTCGTTTAGTCACAGCATCAAAGTATAAGCATTGCAAGGCATAAACCAAGCATAAACAGAACAATTCGATTCAATTTTACACAAAAACAAAACTACAGAGCGCACTGCTGACCTGTTAAAACCTGAACAAAAATCATCGGTTTGGTTTCCTTGTCACTGATCGATTTAGCATTATTCACGCATGCATGCAATTTATGATATGATTTGGTTACTCTGAGTACTTGCGTTATGAACAAAAAAGTGTTGGATGCGGCAAACAACCTCTGGAAAGGCAGAGGCACATTCCTGCGAATTAAGTGAAAATAACGAGTTCATTAAAGGGAGTGTGCCTTCTCTTTTGGAATGCCATTTTTTACGGTAAGAAGCTTTTGGTTTGATTATTGGATACCATAAAATTCACGTCTGGAGCCCCTTTAGCTTACTTTTTACTTATATTCTGTTTTGCATATTGTTTTGTTTCAATATCCATAAACCACTATAAACAGAGTAAAGCAGATGTTATCTAGAATAGCGCACCTAAGTCTATAAACTTCCCATACGAGCAATGCAAAATGTCCACCGAGGCTCTGTTCGGCAGCTGCTCTCAGTGTGCACGAGCTGTTTTCTATTGGCCAGCGCTAACGATATATGCTAGCAGTGTAATCGTGCTTCTAGTAGCCACGGATTATTGTATAACGGATGGGATTCACGGCGAATTTGGGGACTATTGCCAACCTTGGCGGCGGATGAGCGAACTAAAGTTCAGAGATGGCGGCGGGCATCCGCTGGTCTACAAACCGTACGTATTTTTTCGTGTTCGTCTCCGTGATTACCAGATATCGCTTGTTTGAGACGCTGAAAGTATGTTGATTCCGTTTTCATTTGCGAACCCGTGTAGTATCATGTAATCCATGGAGAAATCAAATATGCGTCTGCGTTTTTTGTTAAGAGGTAAAATGCAAGCGTTTGAAGTGGTGAAACTGCGGGCCGGCGGGATTTGCTTGTGAAGTAGTGAAGTTTTCCAATTTGAAGAGTTAAGTTAAATTTGGAACGGATATAATCTCAGTTTGATGTGTAAACGATTGCGCATGACTATCAAACAGGTCAAACCTGTGCCTAGTTCAGTTAACTACTGAGTTCAGTTAACTTTACTTACGCGACGCCAGTTTCGCCTGACATGACCGTTGAGAAAAAGGTCTAGGGTCACGGGGTCATATGAGAAGGTTAGAAGCTAAAAGTTTCAGAGTACACAGTGTCAAAATTGTTCAAAAGTAGGGACTGAAAAGTTTCATTGCGATCGGTCAAAAACTACGGGGAGTTATTTTGGAAAAACCGAGGGAGTGGCAGCCACCAACCCTAACCCGGCGAGGGTTAATGGAGGGCTCGAGCCGACTGTTGGTACATGGGAGGGTTCCGCCGGTCATCGGTGGCGACCTAGATAAAAGTTGTCTGCAATCGATGGGAGCCCCTCACAATTGTGGTTTCTTCCTGGAAACCACGGCCAAAATGGCGTAAGTGGTCTTTTCCTATCCCGCTAAGCACTTAGGGACGGTGGCGCTCAGCGCGATCTCCTATGAAAAAATTAATTTCCCTATCATCCGCCTAGAGGCGCTGAGCATCGACCGGTGTCGCGAACATCAAAGTGCCGACACGGAGTTTCCAATCCGTTATACAATAATCCGTGTAGTAGCGAAGGACTCTCTAGCAAATACCGATAAATTTGCGATTTCATACTGATCTTGGCGAATTTGGAATATCTCAGCGACTAGAGTGAATCTTGAGAAATGAAGTAATGGCTTAACTCAGAAAAACCTGCTCTATAGACCCTCCACATGAGCGATGCCCGATGTGAGTAGGCACACTTCCTATAAATTAAATATGTAAATCTTCTTACTTTAAATTGACCTTTCCTAATTTTATTTTGACTTTTTCTCACTTGAACTCTGCTAAGTCCAATTTGAATTTGACATAAACAAATTTGTATTTGACTTATTCTTATTTCAAATTGAGGTATTTTTATTTGAACTTGGTATAATCTGATTTGAATTATATTTGTTATGATTTGAACTCGACTATTTAGATTTGAGTAAAAAAGAGGAAGTTTTGATGCCAAAAAGCGTTATGATGCCAAAGATACAACATTTCGCTCGCGACTCCCATGATATACAACGATTTGTTTTTATAAATTCATATTCCTTGCACATTATTATAATTTTAGAACCAAACCCATCTTCTCAAATGAAGTGCTTTGCGCGTGACATAAATAAATGGCTCGAGACCTATTAAAAAATCACACATTTGTTAAAAAACGTATTTTCTGGTTTGCCTCCATTATTTGTACGGCTCCTTTGAGTTGCCATTGTATGATGAAACTCTTGTTAGTTATTTAGCGTGCAGATTTACTAATACCAATTGGAAAACACTTAAAATGGTACTTCAAGTTTCTATGAAAACACTGTCAAACATATCCCCCGCACAAAAAAAGCAATTTAAAGAAGGACACGGCGGATATCCATCCGTTGACAAAGAATGTTACGTGGTTCTCAACAGAATAGAAGAAGATACTGGTCATACCAATGGCGGTGGTGATATTCCATTTCAAAGACCGCTCTTAGATCAGTACCATGATTATATCAGAAGTAAGGAGCAGAATCGCAAGAATGGGCAAAGGGATATAAGAAATAATCGTACTCCATGCATCAGCATCCATAATGATGCAAATTACTGCGCAAGGTGAGTTATTTGCATATTGCATGTGATTTTATTATTATCTTAAAGTAGTTATTAGGTTCAAGGATAAGTAAAACACATAACATTTTTGTTCTGATATCTTGCATTTTTTTGTATTTACGACTCTTCGTGCCAGGGCTGCGGAGTCGATCGGTTTTCAGGTGACTCCGACTCCGACTCCGAATCCGACCCTCCGGAGTCGACTCCGACTCCGACTCCGACTTCTGACTAATATTAGCTGAAGCTATTGTCAACAGCACAAGAACTAACCACCCTAGAAGAATTATCCGTTCAAGTTGGAGATAATGTATTGGAAATATAGCAGTTCGTTGAATGGGTAGAAACCGTATGACCATAGCTTTCGATTGTTTAGTTATTGAAGCCCAAAAATCCCAATGCTACCATTCACATGAATATTAAAAGCAATAATTCGATAATATAGTTAATGAATGAGACCTTTAACTCGCCTGAGTAGGCTGCACTTCACTAAAAGCATTTTTTCCAAATGTTTTATCGTGATCGTTGCTAATCCCGGCATTGACTGGTGGAGAGGGGGGGCAAATATTACCACTTGAAGAAAAACAATAACAATAGCTTTACCAAAAATATCAACGTGATACTTTTGGTACCTTCTCTTATATAAATTGCATGTTTATCTTCTGGGCAGAAGAGGAATTGGTCGAACATTTTCGAGATATAGCGAAGTTGGTGACGTCATACACACGACTTTGACGTAAAAATCATAAACTCCAACAGATCATACTACGTTCATACTTTGAAAAAAATACAAAACAAGTTAGAAGATATCAAATGGCTTGGGCTACAAAAAGGCTATCTCGGATTTGGAAACATTTTGAGTTTAAAAAAACACACACACACACGATACACAACAAAACCATGAAACGTAATTACAAATAAAATTGTATTAGAGAACTATTAGTATCCCATTTAAATAATATCGGCATTTTTGACTGTACCGTATCGTCCTAAATCAGAGTTATTAATGGAACAATTTTGTAATTGAATTATCGTTTTGTGTAATGCACGCTACGAGCCATTAAACGTCACCACTGACACTTGCGGAGGGCCAGAAATAGTTATAATGCATTTTTTATTTATATTTTCTATAAAGCTTGCGTCGGTCCGATATGTCATAATTCTATAAGCATGTGTGTCCGACTTTTGAATATCTTTGGCGGATAGTGACCTTTTTTGACCTGGACGGTTGACCCTCGCAATAGTTTGCTTTAGTAAGCTGGATGTGTACCTGCTATACCCTTTAGAAGCATCTTTGGGTGATAATGGTCGAATCGAGGCCTTGTATTTATAGTTGGTATGGTCATTCAATTTAAGTACTTGGATTTTTATACTGTACCATGCCGGACCTGAGATGAGACCTCAAATTAAATTTCGAGTTTGCCTTTAGTGTGTATTAATTTAGTGCTTTCGAATACCACTTCGTCGTTTTCCTGCGAGCATTGTTTTGGAAGTAACCAGGGGGCGAATATCGCCCACCGTCAATGGGGTTCAGCTGAGATCCCAGTCAATAGCGGGTTAAATTCCAGACGATGACATTTTGGATCTGCATCCGACGCGGGCGACAACACACCTCAGGTTCTATTTCGCCCACCGTGATTTAAAATCATTTCTATTTTATTAAAATGATTTGATGGAATCGAGCCAAACTTAGTCGAAGGGATTATTTCTTGTCTCGCCACAGGTGGTTACTTTAATTTTCACCAAAAAATACTTTGCCCATGCGCTATCCATAACTGACACCCGGAGTCGGAGTCGGTAAAATTTTACCGACTCTGACTTCGACTCCGACTCCGGTCAAAATAACCGACTCCGACCGACTCCGACTCCGACTCCGACTCCGACTCCGCAACCCTGCTTCGTGCTGCATAGTTTGTTTAAACATATTAAACCCATAGGCGGCGGAACGTGGGTGGGCGGGGGGTGGGGCCATCGGGGCACCGTGCCTCCTTTGATACTGAGCCAGGAGCCTTATGTATATGTAATATGTATACCTATACACATTAGTCATTACACATATGCAATGGTGGGCATCGTTACTACAAAATGCAGTTTCGTTACTCGTTACTCCGTTACTCTGAAAAGTAGCTCCGTTCCTCGTTACTTCGTTACATTGCGACAAATTTAACGGAAGTTAATTTAGACTGATACTCCGTTACTTCAGTATAACTCTCGTCCTATACATATATCCTACACATACCACTGATGTGTAAATATCTTTATGAAAAAGGCTTTAGATGGGTCATTTTGACTCCCCCTGAGGTATTTCGAGAATAGCGGAAAAAAGGCGGCGCGCAACGCCGCCAAATTCTGTACAGCTATATTTGAGCATCAATTACATACACTTTGTGAAAGCTTTGACCCAGGTCATCTCAGGTCACGTCACCAGGTCACGTCAAGTGACCTTACTCCACAAAATGTTTGTGATCGTGCCAAAACAAAAAAAAAATCTGAGAGATTTTGAACTTGCAGGATTTTTTAAGTCATAAATACCTACAATTCGTAATCTCAGATTTGCGAATATCGCTAATTAAGATCAGTTCAATTTCTTGACCTCCCAATGATAAGTGAATGAGAAAATATACAAATGATTTATATTCAGACAATATGCATTGGATCAGGCCAATTAATTGTTTCATAATCATGCCATTTTAGCTCACTCTTGATGCCCAGCTGCAATTGCTGCTCAGTGACCTCTGTAAGGTCATCTGAGGTCATCAGCAATGTTATGCTAATAATTATTGATATGATAAAGATAGAGACGAGCAGATGACTCCACTGTCTGTTGCTATTTCGCTTCAGAGCGGCCAAAACAAACCTTTTGGCTGGATCACATCTTAAATTACAATGTACCTTTTCTCCATGGACTTTTTCTCCATGTCCATGTGCAAGGGAATCAACAGTCATATAGAAGTGTTCGCAAACCGCTGTCTGTGACGTCACTTTTGTCGGCGAATGAAAGTGGTGCCCAGCGCCATTAGATATCGCAAGATTTCCCATAGGGTTCACGTGTTAAGTAGCGGCTATCACCTCCTCGAAAAATCTGGTGCCCAGCTAAATTTTGAACGTATATTTGCATTTTGGAAGTAGGTATTAATATGTTCCTGAGGGAAGCCCGCCTGCTATGCGTATTGCGTATGGCTGTTCAAAGCGAACCACTTCGGAATCATGCAAATAAGTCCGATTCTTCCGCATACCATCTACGGCTCTTGACCTAACTGTGGCTTCAAGCAATCAGGCGATGGGACGAGCCCAGGGCACTATACACTGACGAACCGTATGAAGCTGCACTTATTTATTCAGATAATTTCATTTCAGGTGAGCTTTTTCTGCAATTTCTTCTGGAGATATTCCATCATTAAGTATCAGTGGGTTTCACAGCTATGACGGACAACATTTACTCATATCCATGTCGGGGAACGTGACGGATGGGAGGCACGACAGACGGGTGCGTCTAGCCTGTCCCTGGGATAATGACCAGACCAATTGTTGATGCTCAGAAACTTTTGTGACCGATTGAGGGTCATTTTCTTCTTCAACTTCGATCTGGCGTGGTTTCAAAAGGAATGTTACTTATGTTTTTAGATTGGTCCACTCCTATAGTGGATCAAATTAAACCAGAACACACAAGTCGTTTTTTATGCAAAATTTGGACCACTTAAATTGGACTAAAATTAATAAAGTGGTGAATAAAAAAAAATGAATAAAATAAAAAACCATTAATGTGACTTCGCCCATTAATGGTTTATCCCGTCGGCGATTATGCAAAAAAAAATGACACTCTTTTGGATCGAATGGTGAAGAAATGACCCAGATCGGTCACATAGTTTCGGAGCTTCAGCAGTGTCTGGGTCATTGTCACCGGGGAAGGCTAGGCGCCTCCACTTCCTCTGCCGATATCTCATAACAGGGATCAGGTAGACGCACTCCAGCCACTCTAAGCTTCTCATCGCATCGATCGAACTATCTCTCAAACTTATAAACTTTATCAGGTTCTTACTTTTACGCTTTGTATCTACTATCTAGGCAGAAACAGCGGCCTCCACCACTCCAACGTAAACAACCGACTTTCTGCACTCCAACATGGCGGTCGCTGGTGGCCGCCATGTTGGATGACGTAGGGTCGAACACTTCTATTGACCAAAACTTCTTTCGATTGTTTTTTATGTCTTTTATTTTATTATATTATATTCTAACTTCAAAAAATCACCGTCGGGAAACCCCAATTACAGGTGAAATCACGGAATAAAACGTACTAAAATTACAACAAGACAAAAAAGAAAACACCGCGGGTGAAACTTTATATCTATTGGGGAGGGCCCGAGCCCCCCAAATTATTTCAAATTTTAACATCAGGCCTATGGCGTTGCATGGTAAGAACTGAGTTAAAATATATCAAATTAACAATAGGGCCCCCCGAGCGATTTCATAAAGTTCCGCTTGTGGACAACGCCTAACACCTGAAAGCACAAAAAAAGCAAACACCAGCACCTTTATAAATACTAATACAAGCACGTAAAATACATGCATACATTCGATTAAAACCACTAACTCCCACCCAACCACCCCCAGAAAAACGGCTATCTATGATACATATTTAACATAATCCATAACCGCAGTTCTAAGACTATACAACGTATCATGAAACATGTCACTTCCTATACATTTTCCCACATATTCATTCATCACTCGAGGCAATCGGATAAAAAGCCCATTCATCACGCTTGTTACTCGTCCAAAAGGAACGTAAAAGAGTTGCGTGTGACGGCCAAGACGTTGCGGCGCCGCGAAAGGGAGAAATGGCCAAGTAAAACCGATGAGTCGATGCGACCCCTAAAAAGGTTTCGTTGGAAGAACTGGTCGTGCTGGCACCGACGGAAATTTGTAGGCGAATTTTTAGAGGAAATTTAGAGGCGAAGTTGAATTTTTGCTGCAAGACAGTATAATTTAGGGATTGACTAGCAGTCCTAGATTGATTGTTCAGCCAAAGGAGGAATTTGTGTTGTATTCTTTCAATGCGGTCAAGATAAGTTTTAGCTGCACCCGCCCAGACGACACTACCGTACTCCAGGATCGATCTAACATGAGCGTAAAAGGCGACCTTAAAGGGATAGTGCCACCTCCGGAGGATTTCTAAAAAGCAGCTTAAATGAATGCTGGGAATTAATTATCATGTATTCTTGCTCAAACTTTGCCCTAAAGCAATGTATCGGCAAAACATTTTTTCTGGACCCCCATTATTGTTTGTTCTCGATTGTGCACAGCACTAAATTCTGACAGCCGACCCTTGATGGGCGATTTGGCGTAATTTACTAAGTAACTTAGATACTTGCTCTAGATGTCGCTACGCATAAAACTGATGCGCTATGTTTTTTCATTAATATTATTCATATTAAACTGCATCGTTTGTATCCCTGCTTGCGAATGAGGGGAAAGCCAAAATAGTTAATTCAATCCGTTTCTGGAATTAATCTGTCGTCAGCAATGTACAGTTGCTGAATTTCACACCGGTTGTTTACCTTATGTGCTCCCACGCCCAAAGCCATAGTCTGAATTCGCCGCGACTTGATTTCGAAACGTCTAGCTGTGTTAGAGGGTAATGTCACTTAACTTTTACAGGCCCAAAGCTTCCGAGCCTCAAAATTCTTGCTATTTGGCTGTTTATTAAATGTAAATTTTAACCCGGCGCCACTGCAGGGTGGTGATTTCCCCCCCCTTCAGGTTTTTCAGGATTACGGAAAAGGCGCCGCAAAATTTCGTACACCTTTGGGCATCAATTACCCACAACTTGGAAAAGTTTTGACTTTTCAGGTCATCTCAGTCAGGTCACAAGTTTCCATGTCAGTGACCTTTCACATTCAAAAATGTGTTTTGCGTTTGGTCGCCAAAGCCACAGTCTTTTTTCTAAAGTTTGAAAACTTGCAGGATTTCATAAGAATATCAGTACCTACAATTCGAATATCTCGGATTTTTCGTATCGGTGAACCAAAGTCAAGGTCAATTTCCTGACCTCCCCATTATAAGTGAATGGGAAAATAAACAAATCTTTCCCTTTTCAGAAATTATTGCATTGTATTCAGGGCTAATCTTTTCAGGAATCATGTTATTTTAGCTTCATTCTAGATCATCAAGGTGCAATGTTGCTCGTTGGATTTCTACAAGTCCATCTAGGTATTCTTGGGAAAAAAAAAGGTCATCAGCAATGATTTGCTAATAACTTTTGATAGACAAAAGAGGATAGAGACGATAAGTTGACAGCCAATGTATGTAGTCTCGTCTGGGCCGCGTTGCCCCATATGCAACATTACCTTACCTTTGGTCACCAAATGAACCTTGACCTGAGGTCAAATTTTTCAAGTTGCCTTTACCAGGTCACCGTGTATATGTTTCAAAGTGGCCTCAATGAGACAAACACGATGGCGTCCAAAACGATTTCCGTACTTTGTTAGGTGACATGCTATTTACAAAAACTGTTTTGCTAAAACAGTATTTTTGACCTTTTTAAGAAAAATTACTCTTTATTGCGTTAACGTCCACCGAGCTAATCACAAGCACTAACAACAGTCGGACGTGTCGACATAACAGTAGCTACAACATAACCAACATTCACAGCGCACACCACACACTCGGTACATTAAAAACACTCGAGCGTGATACACGTGCAATATCGTGCATTGCACCGCAACAGCTCAGCACGATACTCTGAGACCATCACAGGGCCATCACATGCTTGTCGTCGGCGGGTGAGGCGCCACCTCGCCTTGTTGAGATTGGCGCACACAGTCGCGGGCCGTCTTCCAGCCGGTTGGTTACACGGCGGCCACTAGGCGTCCTGCGGGTCGCCGCGTTTGTTCGTACCCGTCTCCGACTGCGGGGTCTTCAGGACGGCTCCGAGGAGCCGGTGGAGGGCTCGGGTGGCTCACCACCACTCTGGATGACAAGTCTTTCCGCGAACTGTGGCCGTCCATTGAAAAAAGGACTTGAAGGCGGCCGGCAGCCGCTCAAACGCCACCCTTCGTTGTGCCACCACCGCCGGATCCTGTGCACACCACAAAAGTCCCTCCCGACGTGCAGGCTCAGGGCCGACCGGCGCTGGGCGCCGAGTTGTGCCGAGCCAAGCCGCAACCCCGGGGGCCATCTGCAGCTCATTCTGCAACATAAGAGGTTCGCCCCCGCATCGTCACCAAGGGACAATCCAGGACAGACAAGTCAGACCCCCCCTCCCCCCCCAACCCTTCCAGCACCTCTTAATAGCCTTTAAGCTTTCCATAAAATGACACCCTAAAATGCTAATGAAGGGCTACACCTACATGGCTTCAATATCTCTCAGTCCATCCTTTACTCCGCTATCTGATGCAATTACTCATTAGCCGGGATTGCCCATTCCCCCCAGTCCATCAGGGCCCGGCCGAGCTACTCCAAGGGCCATGCCTGTCGAGAGGCCCGAACCCCGATCCTTGAAGCCAAGACAAGCACCCCAACTTCAGAGCAGAAGAGGCTGAGAGTGAGGCTTGCAGTTATTACTTTTTCAAGGAATAGAGATTTCCTGCCAGTTGTAAATAAATGTTGTTTGAGTGTTCATGGTTGCGTTGTTTTATAATTTCCATTCGCAAGCAATTCAAGTTGTTCTTTAACTTGCCTTTTGAACTTTTGATATGGGCAGCATTGAAATTTTAATTGACTTAGTACACTCAGTGAGTTACATAATTAGCAGTATATATTTTTAAAATGTGTGCTGTCTATAGACTGTTCTGGGCGTATTGCCACAATGATGGGGCCTCATTTCTTAGTGCAGGTGGTTTTCATCCACGATTATATTTTCAAACTAGGCCTCTAACTGATCAGGACTAATCCATTGGCGATTTTGTAGATAAGCAGCATACATTTGATATCCAACAGTTCGGTTAGAGGCTTCATGCCAATTTCATGGAGCCGGTGAGTCACAGAGTCACTTTACCTACCCTATGCCGAGGATGGTCCTAGCCGCTCTTTTTTGAAGGCTGAACAGGCGATTTAAAGCGGGGGGTTAATTAATAGCCCAGATTAGGCAACAATTTAATTCAGGGTGAGGTAGGTAATGAGTTTACGGTGATACAAGTTGAATTTCTCAATATCTGCCGACCCCTGAACATCAAGACCATTGCAATTGAAGTTTTGAGCACATTAATAATATGACTTTTAAAGGAAAGTTTCATCAACAATAAGCCCCTAGAGACCTCTAGATCCTTTCATGACCTCTAGAGCCTAAACTATGATCTGAGATTCAATTTTGGAGGAACATATAAGCGATTCTGGAAATTTAAATAGCCACGATTGAAGTTGAAGTTGAAAGTTTAAGTTGTGAGCTGTTTAGACACAGCGGCTTTGGACACAGGATTGCTTCTCTAATTGTTTGCTTCCTAGCTATTATTATTAGTTCCGAGATAATGCGGGGGTTTCTGGAAAGAGTCCTTAAAAACCGGAAAATCTGACCTTGGACACTGGTGACCTCCAATTGTGACCTGATCCAAGGAAAAGGCTGAAATACTTTCGATAGAGCTTGCCTAGAGCTATCTAATGCCGTTTTTCCGCTTGTCGCTACGTTGTGTAGTTTTCGAGATCTCCACGGGGGGGAAATCACCCCCCCCTTGCAGTTCGTGTTCGGCGCGAAACCCCCTGCTAGTGGCGTGGGTTAAAAGGAGCCTAATATTGTTGGACAAATAAACTAACTGCACAGCTTTTATTTTTTAAGTTGACTGACGGAATGGGGATTTTCAGTTTTTGCAATATTCAAAGTAAAATTATAAGCCTTGCAGAGACGTTGATTCAAAATAGTGCGAAGGCGATTCCAAGTCTATGAATGATTGCCAATCATTGGTGGTGCTAAAGTCTTTTTTGATCTAACGGGGTCAGTTTCGGGGAACCGACTTCTGCAGGTGAAATCAACACGCTTAAATCTACCGATACACACCAAAAAAACTATTACATCGGCCCGCGAGGTGGTACTTTCTCCTTTAACACGATGACAAGTTGAAAGTGGACTCTTCCGACCAACTTTCTGGAATGACCTGAAAAGCAAACCAAAAAGATCTATTTTGCTTTCTTGACACATTTGTCGATATGAGGAGACCGAATGCTAATTTTGTATCATAGAATGACAACCAAATCGGTGAATTTCCGGAAACAAAATCTAGAGACCAATCATCAATCGCAGTACGTTCCGGCAACTTGGTTGGTTCTTCAGAGTCATTCTAAAATGCTTACATTTTCCGGGATTTAGAGTAAGCTTCCACGTTTTGGACCACTCGCTTAACATCAAACTTGTCCAGGTCCTCCTGTTGGTTAGCGCCGTTAGCCACATCACCTGGGGAGTCAATTTTCTTGTACAATTTGACGTCATCAGCGAAGCGAACATTACAATATTCGACTTCGATATTACCAGGGGCATGTCGTTAATAAACATCGAATACAGCAATGGGGATAGAGTTCCCCTTCCGGTGCGCCCGACTTGACCTTGTTCCACTCATGGAGCATTGACCATTCACGACCACTTTCTGTAGTCGACCCTCTAAATAGAACCGAAGCCATGCAAGAGCTTTATCAGATATATGGAAGAGTGTCGACATTTATGAGAGAGGAGATGGTGATCGACACTTTGAAATGCTAATGAATAATCCGTATATATGCAGTCAGCCTGCGAGCGTTTAGAGAATGAATCCCAGGCGGCGCCAAGAAGAGTTGCCAGATTACGGACACACGACCGCCTTTTCACGAAGCCATGTTTTAACAACATACAGCATATTTACAACATACAGCATCGCAACAAATCACAAATGTGGAGACGGTCTAACGCATGACTTGGGAATGCATAACCAACGGATCCAGGGCCTGGTGTCAACCAGTTGCTGCATGGCTGTCAGGAAGCTGCACACAGGCTTTCATGTGTTTGGTCAAAATAAGAGAAGCACGGGGAACAGATCGCATCAAATATTTCAAACGTCGTAATAAATACAGTGTTTTTTCAGAAGATCGGCTATCCATTGACCTGGATACTCAAAATCATCGGTCCCTATAGGTACATACATTATTGACGATGAAACGTTACATTCGACCAAGGCTTGACACCCTCATATTTGTGAAAATTCCGAAAATGAGTGAAAGGGGTAATCTCGGACGTTAAGGCCAGCTGTGACAATCTTAATTTTGTCAGATCAACGGTCACCGAGTTATAGCCTCCGGCATTTTTGAGAGGTCATGTTGTAAGGCCATCTTTGATCGCCTGTAGCTGTTTAACGAAACGCACGAACGTTATATAGTTTCACTTAGTTTAGTCCGCAGTGATGTGAGGAAACTTTTGTCGATTTCGGATTTTTTCAATTATTTGTTTTTTGACCTGTGTCTTCGTGACATAATTTTCCATGAAATACCTCGATATGTGGTAACCCCAAAAATGCATTTTTGTCTGAAGCCAAATCAGTCTTTATCAACATTCTTTCAAAAGAAAAAGTAAAAAATGTGTTTTGCCTATAAACAGTACTTTAAGCTTGGCAAAAACTCCGGTAGGCGGCGCTGGGAACATATATCTGTGTACTTTGGTCTGGGTAAAGATGCCGAGATGCAGTAAGCGCCAGTGGTTTGGTCTAAGTATTCTGAGAGGAAAATATAAATGCACTTTTGTGATCTGAGGTCAAAATCAAGGTAGTATTTAGGTCAAATATTGCAGATAGCGCTTTGAACACATGCATGTGTATTTCTGGACTGGGTAGAGATATCGAGATGCGGTAAAGAACAGTGAATCGGTCTAAATATTCTGAGAAGAAAATGTAAATACACTTTAGTGATCTGAGGTCAAAGTCAAGGTAATATTAAAGGTCACAATTTCAATATTTAACCTTAAACATATCATTGACAAGGAAATATTTCCGAATGATATTCGAAAACATTTTGAAAAATACAATTTGGACTTTCATAATTTAAAAAATAATGATGCAAAAAATTAAAATTTTGAGATGGCAGTTGGACAGAACTGTTCATTGGCTGTTATGTTATGTTTGTCATGTTAAGTTATCTTAAAAACTGTATTCTACAATTGTATAAATCTCAAAATCTGTCGGAAGTGACATCACTATGACGTCGTTTTCTCGTGAGGCATTAAAACCCACACATTTTTATTTTGCTGACATGTGTCAAAATAATGCCAGGAAAGGTAGGTACTGAAAGTTATGCTTGGCGTCTAGAGCTGCATTCGTTCTGGATATATTCGAAATATTCCTCGGGGGAGGGGGACTATCACCCCTCCCAGTGACTTGCGAGTTAAAGGGACACTGCCACCTTAACATTATATTTGAGTTGAGATAGCCATTTTCCGTGCTAGGCATTTAAATTATTACGAGCGAGCGCTTCGCGCTCGCTCGTCTTTACGTGGTATACGGGGAAAATATGATTATGAGCGACCCGACCCGACCCAACCCGCACCCGACCGACCGGGCGACGCCCTTTTGGAGCTATTCTTTGGAACCGCCGTCCGATTGACAGCGGACTTCTTTGCTGAGTAGCCCACAGCCCCCAATCCAACCTAACCATGTTTTTTACCAGTGCCGATCATGTGAGTGCACTACACTGCATCGTGGCGCGTGCTGCGTGAGGGGTGTTTGATAGGAGTTTTGTCGCAAACACTCCGCACGGCTTGGCCCATATGTGGGTATTGATTGGTGTGTGTTATTGAGACCACACTACTGGAGTAATGGTTGCACTAGGTCAACCACAATCTAAGGGTTATCCGGAGGTTGAGCACCAAAAGATGCACAAGGCTCGCGTGACAAGGACCCAACAGGCTTGCAATAATCCGTCACCACAAAGAAAATTTACATGTTAGCAAAACCATCGTATTGCATCACGCGCCGACCAATGAGTCGTTCGACAGACCACAAAGTCGCAAATGAGATTACGAGTGGTCACAGCGAGATCAGATGAGTGGTAGGCAGGAAGCAGCGCACTTCGCTGCGGCGCGATCGTGCAATGCACACTAAATTATGTCTGATATGCGGCGACAGGCTATGTGAGCATGTGCAAATTCACGGTGGCTATTACAAGCGAAAATAATGGTTGCAATGAACGCTTTTCACGATTTACATCAGTCGACTATGGCATCCTATGGGAAGGAAGCAGATGAGAAACAAGCAACATGGTGTTGACGCAAAGTGTACCGTCTCTAGAAGATGCTATGCACAAATTCAGCGGTTTTTAATGCAGTATTTGCTGGTTAATATATCCGCCTGTAAATATTTACATTGCCGATTTTATCATATTTCCTTCATTACACCGTCGTAGCTTCAAAACCAAAGGGTGCTAAACGATAAAAATGATGCAGCTGTAAAACGCAATCAAATATATATAATACCCACCCAAAATTAATTTTTGCCTACAAACATGAAGCTTATAATTGCAAATTAAAAATACGCTGCAAAACTTTATTTAGTTCAAAAGTAATCAATTTAGTTCGGATCTATTTGCGACGGTAAAGACAACACATAGCGCAAAAATTAAAAAGCATCCGCTTACACAATCGAACCTCGCGTATGGGCGGTGATATAATTGACGCGGATTTATTCGCGCTCGCTCGTCCTCGCCGTTTAAGGCGTCTTACTGGTGTATAGTATAAGTAAAACAACCAACCGAGGTCGATCACAAAGAAATTTGAGTTTGGTTTTGACATCTGCAACATCCCCAGTCCCCAGTGTATTTGAACGGGGAACCTGATCCGATGACGTCGTCACTCTTTACTAAATGTTAATGATAGTAGACTTGTTTTACATTTCAGTTAGGGACACTGTAGGAAAATGCTAAAAAATAGAGCCCTCTAAAAATAGCGCCGATGACGTCAGAGCCTGCCATAGACTAGACATTCATGTTAAAGCTCTAAAATTGGAGCATTTTTATGAACACTTTTTTACAAAAACCACTTGCAATCAGTTGCGGATCCAGAGGAGGGGGCCATGCCCCCCTTGGGTCTCGAACTTGAGGGGCACTCTGGCCGCCTGAGGGGGCACTCTGACCACTCTGCTGACCTGAGGGAACCTCAACATTTTGCAACAAAAAAAATGCTGAAATAGGGGCACCCTAAAAATATAGTGGAGTTTTAAATCTGCTGAGTTTTCAGATTTGGGTATAGGTAGGGGCACCACTGCAATTAATGGCCTTGAAGATTTTCTGGATCCACCACTGCTTGCAATAAATTGTAGCAAAATGTCAGAAACCAAGGAAGCAATACAAGATGCAAAAATTGATTCAACGGTCGTGTTTTTTTTCCTGTAAAAGTCCTTAACAAACCCAAGATGCACATAGACAAATCTAGCTTGAACTTTCAAATTTGTGAAAAATCATATAAACAAATTTATATTCAACAAATGTTATTTAAGCTTAACTGTTAAGTTTGGTCCTTCTTAACTTTAAGTTTATTTTTTCAACAAAAACATTTGGTACATTACTTTACAACGGATCTGATGTGTTTTTCAAAATAATTATGACAACTATATTTTCACAACACGTTACTCGCTCTATTTATTGAGCTTTTCAGCACCAGGCAAAGGCAAGGTATCCAAAAATATAACAGGGATCTAAGACTGTTTCCCTGACAGTGACTATCCATAAATTTTAACGTTGACCAATCTATAAAGGTCAACAGTTTGAAGTATTTTCTCGCCATATATGCCATATATGGGTCGTCAAGTGGTCGCAGTGCTAC
Organism: Semibalanus balanoides; assembly: GCA_014673585.1. Classification (NCBI taxonomy): domain Eukaryota; kingdom Metazoa; phylum Arthropoda; class Thecostraca; order Balanomorpha; family Balanidae; genus Semibalanus; species Semibalanus balanoides. Next base: position 63,280 of record VOPJ01001418.1, read on the forward strand.
GTAACAGCCGCTTAAAAAAGACCCTTTTTCGCGACCGCTTACAATGCATCAAACTCTTAAATTAGAGCGCTTTACACAGCAGCAGCAATGAGGAGTGTATCTCGCCATGGCGATATTTACCGAAACCGAGTGGATCTCACACGCGTGTGATATACACATGCGGTGTATACCTCACTTTGGTGTGGTTTACCGGACAGCGTTAATCTGTTATGTAAAAATCGCAATGGCGTGATTTTTACGCAAATATTTTATTCTGTACATATAACCACCTTACCTAACCTAACCTAAACCTAATATAATATATAGCACATTAAAGGACAACTGCCGACTTAACAATATAAATTTGAGTTGAGATAGCCATTTTGGCTGCTTGGCCATTGTAATTTTATGTATGGTATAAGTTAAAACCAACCACTGAGTCGAATCACAAGAAAATTCCGAGTTTGATTTTTGACATCTGTAACAATTCCTTAGTCCCCAAAGTATTTGAATTGGGAGACCCTGATGTCGATGTCTATCGGTCTCTCTTTACTAAATGTTGAAATCCTACAGTCGACTTTGTTTTAACGTTTGGCCATGACACTAGCCATACATAAGTCCAATATCTTATGGCTGCGTGAAAGGTGTGATTTTTTTCCCCGAAAATTCCTTCATATGTAAAAAACGGGTCATCCAGCCCAATACTAAAACTCATAGTTTTTCAATGAAATGAGCACTGTTTTGTGGAAACAATGTCATAATCGTGTTCAGCAGCAATTACTTCATATTTTGCACCCAACGGCGCTCATTTGATAACTTTTGGAAGGACTGGCAGTGTCCCTTTAAGTCCGATCGAGACGAAACCTAAGAATATTATATAGCCATAAAGTCCGATCGAGACGAAACCTAAGATAATATATAGTCATAAAGTCCGATCGAGACGAAACCTAAATAATATATAGCCATTAGCCATTAAGTCCGATCGCCTCATTTACCTCGATGTCAATGGACATACCACCAGACCACGAGAACTGGTAGCAGAAGGATGCGGAAGCATCGACAGCTGGCGAGTAGGCGTGCGGTTTACATACCAGCTTTTGTTTTTGTGTAAATCGCACTTTAGCGAGGTTTACACAATTGGATTTACTTTTGTGTAAACCGCATCCATGGTGGTGAGGTTTACTCATCAGTCGTTGTTCTACGGTGTAAATCACACTTACGGTGGTGAGATTTACACATCAACGGCGCCATCTGTGTAAACATCAACAGACGCGTTGAATACACGTGCGCTTTTCCTACAGTGTCCCCAACTGATTTGGCCATACATTAGCCGTACATATGGCAGGGTAAAGGTTTTCTCTATTCCCGAAATTCCTTCATATGACGTCATCAGCCCAAATATTAAAACTTAACTTTTTATTGAATCTGAAGCACTGTTTGTGAGAAACAAATGTCATAATCGTGTTCAGTTCAGCAGCAATTACCTACTTCATATTTTGCACCACAAGCGGCGTACATTCGATAACTTTTTGGAAGGTGGCAGTGTCCCTTAAAGCTTTATAAGTACGACTTCCTAGGACCTAACCTGCCAAGCCAACAACCTTTTTAGCGGACCCGGATCCTTTATGTGAATATCCGGCCGCCGTTAGCTTGATACACGCACCAACAAGACGGACACCTATCGACTTGTCGCGAAAGCTGTAGTTCGTCATATCACCAGTAACTGCTGTTGGCGTCTGTGTAGAGAAGTCCCCAGAAACCCACGGAGCTATAGCTCCGAAGGGGCGCAGCCAGGGGGGAGGGGACGATTGCCCGTCTGCAATTGCCCCCTTCCCCCTATGGTGTCTGCCCTCAAGCCAGGCGAAAGGTCATCCTGGTGCATGTAAACTTGTAAAGGGCCCTCATAGACACTGAAGGGCTTTCGAAACCAACCCAGGGGGCCTCTTGGGCATGTCCAGGCCCCAGGGGCCTGTTGAGAAAACTAAAGGGGCCCAAAAACCTGTCCAGGGGCCACTCGAGCATGTTTAGGGGCCCATTGAGCCCTCTCAGGGTCCCCCAAAACTTGCCCAGGGGCCCCTTGAGCATGTCCAGGGGCCCATTGAGTCCTCCCAGGGGCCAACAAACCTGCCCAAGTGAGCAGGCTGGAGGGCCCTTGGAAAGTTCCAATGGCCCCTGTGCAGGTCAGAGGGGCCATGACCAGACCACCAATAGGGCCCCTGGGCTAGTCAGAAGGGCCCCTGAACATGCCGAATAAATCATAGTCGGCACTGAGAGGCCCCAGGGCAGGTCAGAGGGCTCTTTGAACATGTCGACAAGGCGACAAAGCAGCCAGCGCAGTTCCTTGCCAGGTCTTAATCCGGCATTGACTGGGGTCTGATCTGAACACCATTGACTGGGGGGGGGGGCGTTTAAGCGCCCCTTGGTTATCATTCCCGAACCATGATCACAGCGAGACACGCAGGGCGGCATTCGAAAGCGCTCATTAAAAATATTATGCCGCTTGAAAATTTGAAATTGAGGTCACATGTCAGGTCACAGTCAGGTCAAAGGTCAAAATCAGGTCATTTTCGCTTAAGGGCCATACTTTCCACCCAAAGCCTTTGACTGTCAACATGCTAACCCAAAGTGCTCTTAAACGTATGATACACATCTTGAATGGTCGAAAGTGAGCATATTGGCAAAGAGCAAAGGTCAAGATCATGTCACAAAAGGTCACTATACATAAAATATCTACAAAAGCCATGCAGCACATGTTTTATGGATTATTTTACGCATGTAAAGTGATAGTGATGCTCATTTGACCACCAAACTTAACTTTTATAAAGTAAATATCAAGCTAAGGACAAAGTAAGGTCAAAAATATATACCGTAATTTTGAAATGAATAAATATAAAAAAAATGTTACTAACTAGACTAGTTTTGTCTTAGAAATACAATACACTATCATTTATTCGTCAGTATCTTGTCAATAAAAGCAAAAAAAAAATCCAAAATATGACGTCATGAGTTACCAGCACTGTAAATGCGATCACTCAATCAAAAATGATGATATTATTTTAAAATTTGGCATGGGAGTTGTTTGCATATACTTTTTGACATATCTTCTTGTTTGTCAATATCTTTGATTTTTTTTTTACTTTGTAGTAATTTTTCCCAAAAAATATGTTTTTGAAATTTTAGGGTCAAAAATCAAACATTTAAAAAATATTTATATTTTCATTTTGTAGCCCATATTGTTAAAATCTTTGTCTGCTTTTGGATGCATTTTTCTTCTGATATTGCCTTTGTATGGTTTGTTAAAGTTTAGCTGATTTATGTGTAAAAACCGTGTGTAGTTACGTTACTAAATTCGATATATCTCAAAGATGTATCTACTAAATTAATTCATTTTCGCACAGAAGGCCTGAACTTGATGTAGAGATAAATTTAGCCCGAAGTCATCACGTTGATAGTAACTATTTCCCTTTCAGTTATATTTACGAAAACGGTTCAGGAGGGTCGTTTAAGGCGAACGAACCGGTTACACCTTACCGGGCCCCAAGTCTCCAAGCCGGGTTAGGACCCTGAAGGCTGGAAGGCACCCTGGCAGGGCCCATCGCATTCATGTTATAACTGGGGGCAAATCCGTGCCCCCAAGTGGTAAAGAAATTGCCCCCCCCCTCTATTGTGATCATTTCTATTTGGTTTTCCGAAGATACAAAGGACGGGGGCTACCTTTTCCTACCCCAGTGGTCTGTGTTACAGAAAATACCTTCGTGACTGCGGGTTTAGAACTTTAGTCAAGTGTTACTTTTGCGTAAGGGTAGAGATTATTTATCCTTTATTTATTGTCATTGTCATTCACACTGTACTTAGTTGAAGGATGAATGTGCTGAAGCAATGAGGTTGTGTGTGTACTTTGGACTGACATCCTAAATGGGCTTCGGCCTGTGGTGTGTTTTATAATAATTAAACAAATGTAAACACAGATTACAGGTATAAATGTCATGACAGACACTATCGAGAAAATAAAAAACACTATACAATGAAACACGCACAGAGATTTTCGACATTGATCGGTACAACTTCTTTACGGTTCGAAACGATTAATGTACGCTGCTTTATGCGAACGGTTTGAAGAGGAAATTAAGTGAAGACAAATTGTTGAAGAGAAGGATGGCGATATACCTTAATTATATATAATATATAATAAATATATATATATATATATATATATATATATATATATATATATATACACACGTTACAGTTAGTAAGAGAAATCCGTTAGTATGCATACTAACTAGTTAGTTTGCAAGCTAACTAGTTGATTTGAGAAATCGACGTTGTGTTTCGCGTTGTAATACCTAACCAGTGACAAATTATTTTTTGATCGATGCTCTGTCAAATTCATACCGCTTGGCTTATTCCGCGTCCCGGTTAGGGCATCCCGGATTCGAATCGCTGCTTCAGCATTGGATGGCCTGCGATCCGTGACAACGGTCGAACTCAAGGTAAGGTCAAGGTGAAGTGAGAAGTTGGCAGTAAACGGGGTGAACCGTGAAAAGGCATGACGGGCACCTTAACCATAGAGATCATATATACATAGAGAAGGCCCTGCACTTAATCTGCGTGTCTATATTTATGTCTTTTTAAGCAATAAGTTCTCCTACAGATCCCTACAAATCAAGTGTGCGCCGAGACAAATAACATCTTTTATCTGCGGAGTATTGTTTTATTAATTTTTGGTTAACCTTATACAATATTGCCTACAAAACTGTCTTAAACATAGAAGACAGTGGCTTAGTAATCATAGGTGGGCACGGTCCGGTTTAACTCCGTTACTCCGTTTACTAACGAAAGTTTATTTTTTTGAGCTAACGGAGTAAGCGGACTCTGTTATCATTTTGTTTAAAAATAACTGGACCTGAGTAACCGGAAGTTTTTTTATGTGTTTCATTACTTCGTTACTTTTTAGTCCGTTAATCATTTACTCCGTTACTCCGTTACTTTTTCCTATGCCTATTTGATTCTCTTTACGCCCGTGATTTTTCGTCATAGCTAGCACAATCAATGCCTTACGTACGTATTCCACTGTTCGTGTGTCCTTTGCGGCCACGGCCGTTCGGCGTTCCTGCTCGGTCGGCGTTGAGGGCGGTGAAAGGCAATTTGATGGTTTTAACATTTGTCAAACACGGTAATAAATTTCTGGCCGTGGCTGTTCAGGCACCATCGACACTACAGCGTCTTGTAAGGTTATCACACAGCTAGCGGGGTGTTCGTAGTGATTATTTATTTTGTTTTCTCTGAAAAAATAATTTACGAATTCTTTCATAAGTTAGTTTTATAATAACAAGTATAAGTTATATTGTAAATGGTCTAAAATAGCTGCCTACCACAAAGCAACAACAAAGACAAGACCTGCGTTTACGTTAATATCACTTCATATTACAAAAGTAACGGAGTAACGGAGTAACTCTAACTTCCGTGACATTTTTGACGATGTAACGGAATAACGAGTAACGAGATACTTTTTTTTGGAGTAACGGAGTAACGAGTAACGAATTTACATTTTAAAGTAACGGTGCCCACCTATGGTACCTATATATTATCTCTATGACCTTAACTTTCGCCCAGGTAGGGGGTGGGGGTGGATGTCAACCCCCTCTCGGCTTTTCCCAAATAATTCGCAAAGTAGTTATACAACCTGGATTGCGACTGAAGCTTTTCTATACCTCTATTTTCAACAATTTGAAACATCCTCGTGAAAATTTTGAACTTCCCAACTCTCATGGACCGTGACCTTGACCTGTTTCTCAAAGTCATGGTAGGCCAACTTGCGGTCTCGGCCAGTAGGTAATCGATCATTGTTACATGTGCACCAGTTTCCGAGTGTTGTCGTCAGGACATATGTAAGGAGTTTTATAAGGTGGCTTAGGTGTGGCTCCTGCTGAGATTGCGACTCTCGAACTGACCTCCTTGAGGTCAAGCCAAGGTCACTGACCTCCGATGACCTCAGATGACTTTTTTGACTTATGACCGTTCCTGTGAGAGTTTTTGACGCTGATTTTAAATCTGGAATCCATTTTACATAAATAAATATTCCCTGGGGTCATGCGCTTCCACAGGTCAGCCGAGGTCACTGACCTCAGATGAACTGATTTTGTTTATTTTTTATTTGGCAGATTTTAGGTCATTTTTTACGCTGATTCCAAATTTAGTATGCATTAAGCATACTAAGATGTTCCTTTACCATTTTGGCTCAAGCAGTGTTCAATTTGCACACATTTACGATTTGTGACATTTGTGTCTTTGACATGACCTAATAGGTCACCTATTGACCCAGGACCTTACAGTTAGATATCATTGGTTTACTCTCGTCACAAGCAACACGTTAGTTTTTTAATCGAAGCTCTAGCTTAATTAGAGGCGAAGCGCCAAGGGGGGTCGCCCTACCCGGACACGCAGTGATCTTGTGAACGTTTAACCCTCTGCCCTACCCAGGCGAGGGTTAAACGTTCAACTATAAATGCTGTCGGCCAATAGCACATGCCCAATCAGACGGTAGGAATCAGGAGTCCGTACAGTATGCACTGCAAGTGAGTCCTGGCATATAAAATTGATTCATTTAGTTTTTAATAATACAATATAAAAATACAAATTTGCCGTTACGTTTTTGATAAATGTATGCATCCATTATTTAATCTCTGAAGTTGGTGGACCACTCAGAGTCAGCGTTGGAGTTATAGCCACTTTCTGGACCGGTATTTTACTCTCTTCTGTGAGTTAATCCGCTTCGACCTCAGCCTTTCGGGTCAAGCTAACGCCCGGGTCATGATGCCGCTGCATTCCCCCAGCGGAGGTGCAAACTTTGTGCACACATCAGTTAAGTTATGGACTCCAAAATTGTTATATTATGGACTACAGAATATAAGTGGGTATGTTTAGCAAGGAACGTACTTGTTACTTGGATTTATGTATTTTATTTAATAATCTAGGCATATTCTAGAGTTCAGAATATAGCTCATTTGTGCACAAAGTTTGCACCTCTACTGGGAAATGCAGCGGCATAATGACCCGGGCGTAGATGGACCCGAAAGGCTGAGGTCGACGCGGAGTAACTCACTGAACAAAGAAAGCTAAGTACCGGACAAGAAGGCGGACATAACTCCTAAACTGGGCCTCTGAGTGGTCCACCAACTTTAGAGACGCCAATAATACATGAATTAAATATATCAAAAAGTAACGTCAAATTTGGTAATATATATATTTAAAAAAAAAAAATATGCCAGGAATAGCTTTCAGTGCATACTGTGCGGGCCCCCAGATCCCTACCGTCCGATCAGGTAATCGCTATTGCCTGACAGCATTTATAATTGAAAGTTTAAGGAACCAGACATGCGTTTTACACGGTCCACCTTGTTCACGATTTTTTTCAAAAATCCGGTTCGGCTTTACGCCATGTTCCGGGAGAGAGATGCCGGGGAGGGGGCGAGGAGGGGCCTGGGACCCCCCATGGGACCCCCTCCACTCGGAGCCAGGGGATTTGATCCGGGAGGCTATCCCCGGAACCGGCACCCCGGGAATCGAACCGGGGCTCGCTTGCGTGGCAGTCGAGGACATACCACGGAGCTACCAGCTCCCCCATTTTGTTCACTACAGACGTCACCTTGACCTGAAAACTTAAGTGCGACCGCTGTTACACGAATCGCCAGGCCATCAATGCGGAAGCAGCGATTCGAGTCGGGATGCCCTAACTGAACGCGGATAAGCAAGCGATACTGAAGCTTGAAGAGCAGTTCGATCAAAAACTCAATTTGTCACCTGGTTAGGTATTTTACAACGCCGAAATACCTCGTCAATTCGCAAAATCAACTAGTTAGTTTTGCAAACGAACTGAGTTAATTTGCAAACTAAAGTTGGCCAGTCAGTTAGTTTGCAAACATAACCAATTAGTTTTTGCATACTAGCTGGCCCAGCTCATTTAGTTGCAAATTCACTAGTTTAGCATGCAGCTAACGGATCTTATCATATTAATGTTAACACACACACAACACACATCACACACAGCACAACCACACACACACACACACACACCACACACACACATATACAATCGCACACATTTGATTAAGAAATAATAATAAATATATATTAGTATAACAGATAAAAAGCATAATAAACAAAAAATTATAAAAATATCAATTCTTTAAATATTATATTACTATATATATATATATATATTATATATATGTATATATATATATAGTATATTAGATATATATATATAGTATATAGTATATATATATATTTATTATATATTTATTGATATATAAGATCTTGATGTGAAAGCAAACTCTATTTAAATAAATAAATATATTAAATACACAAAGCTTTCGGTTTCGATGAACCTTGATCACTGTGATACAAATGAGACAATGTTGACAACGCATCAAAGCACTGCAAAAACCGTCTAAAATTATAGTTATGAAGTCACGTGGGCTTGTTCTATTTATCTACCGACAGTTCTGCCGCTGTCGATGACCATTGACCATGTAATAAAACCACTCCTAGAGTTGAATGTGTTTCTATATAATGATGTGAGCCGTCTCTACCATTTTTCACGATTGCTTTCTAACATTCACTTCTAGTAGCCTAGTTCCATGCCAGTCAGGAAGATGATTACACTTTTCAATATGTTTCACAATGGCATTCGAAACACGATGAAATTTGACATCGCTGCGATGCTTCCTCAACCTGACATTAACCCCCTTCCTGTTTCCCCCACATAGCTTTTGTCACACCTTTTACAAGGTATTTCGTATACAACATTTTTTACTTCGCTTGTAACACTTATCGCTTCTTTGACGCTGATCAATTCTTGAATTTTGGTTCCGGTGTTTGTGGCGACTTTGATGTCGGACTTCTCTAATGTTCGAGTTATCGCTTCAGCTTTCTTAGAATTCGGTATCGTTATCCATCTTCTGGCCTTCTTGTTGGAAGTTCTGTTTTGGTCGTTCGTGTTTTTAGTGGTTCGCTTTTAATTCGTTACACTTTTTCTTTTTGTTTTATCAACTATCCTCTGTGATAATTTAGTATAATAAATGCTTCAAATATATTGTCGATTTCATCGGTCAGATATTCTTTGTCACAAATTATAAATGCTCTCAAAAAGAAGCCGATAACAATGCCACTCTTTGCGCGGTCGCTGTGTGCCGAATATAAATGGACATAATCTTCCTTGTTCGTTGGCTTTCTGTGCATTTTGAATTTAAAACATGTGTTGGTTCTGGCAATACAAGTATCTAGAAATGCCATCTTCCCTTCACTTTCGACCTCTATCGTGAATTCTACGTTTTCGTGCACGTTGTTCAGCTGCTTCAGTTTTCTATCCAAATCTGTTTCTTTTGGTACAACAACTTAAACATCGTCTACAAATCGTAGCCAAGTCGAGTTCTCACCAATTATTTTCTGAACATATGATTTTTCAAGAGTTTCCATGAACAGACAGACTGCTACGGGACTCAGCGGTGAGCCCATGGCGACACCACTGTGTTGGAGATATTCTTCTCCATTGTAAACGAAAAAGCAAAATTGCATGCATCAAGCCACAAGCTTAAAGGGAATGTTTCGCATTAACATTATATTTGAGTTGAGATGGCCATTTTGCTGGATTTGCATTGAAATTAGTAGTGTAGAAGTTAAGAACACCCACAGAGGGGGGGGGCTCCAGTGAAAGTAAAATTGAGTTTGGCTTTGACATCTGTAAAAAATAAGCCCCTTGTATGTATTGAAGTTAGCGCGGTAAAGCCGATGTCGTCATCTCTCTTTATTCCAAAGGATGAATAGCTTGTTTAAACATTTGGCTTTACATTATCCATACACTAGTCATACATATTGCAGCTATGGAAGGTTTGATCTATTTCCAAATTCCTTCATCATACGTCACAGCCCAAATACTAAAACTTATTTTTTCATGAAATTGAGCACTGTTTTGTTCTTCTGAGAAACAATGTCAGTCGTGTTCGGCGGCACATTAACTTTCATATTTGCCAACCACAAGCGGCGTACATTGGACAATCTTTCAGAGAGGTGAACATTCCCTTTAAAGGGAGTGTGCCCCTACTTCTTTTGAAAATGTTCAAATATATTTTTTACGTAAGAAGGCTATTGGGTTGACATTGGTACGATTAAAAATTAACGTCTTTAGTTGAATTTTACTTATATTTTGTTTGCATTTTTTTGTTCAAAACTCATAAATGGATCGTACTATAACAAGCTACGAAAGATGTTACCTACATCGGCGCACCACATGACATTAAAAACAAACCCATGCGAATCGCTTAGTTCTAGTGCACTAAATCTCTCTGGCGAATAATTGTCCGCATGAATGATCTGGCGAATTTGAAATATCTCAGCAACTAAATGAATCTGAGGAAATGAAGCACATAGCTCAATGGGCAGAAAAATATACTCTACAGACTAGTGTCACAAACTCAATGACCAATGGAGTAGGCACCCCACTCCTTAGTCAGTTTTTCGGAGAAAAAGCCTCATTATTCATCGCTTCCTCCACTTTATTGATTGTATTTAGGGCGTCGTCCACTGGTACATTTGTAAATAGAGACTTGACGTCAAACCTTGCAAGCTTTGTTCTTGATGTGTGCTCTGCTGATTGTTCCGAGAGTTTATGTGAGAGGTCTGGCTAACGTTTTCGCTAATTTATGTGGTCCGCTTCCTATCCCTGATGTGATGGGTCGCATAGTCATACTGTTCTTGTGGATTTTTGGCATTCCTTTCATTTTTGGAATGCATGGCACGTCTTCAATCAAATTATATTCCTTTTTTCTTTGTCCGACTTCCTCAAGATCTTTCCGGTTTCTTTGTTGAACGCTTCACTCTGAACTTTTCCATGTCCTGCTGGCGTCTTCTTATAAAATTATTGGTCACCTAGCATTTCTTTAATTTTGTCATCATACTTTTATCTATCCATTATGATAATTCCCCCACCTTTATCAGCTTGTGTCACGACGATACTGTTGTCATATGGAAGTTGTTTTAGAGCTTGAAGATATCTCCTTCCTCTGGGATATTTTTGGTATATATATAAATATATATATATATAATATATGTATAATATATATATATATATATATATATATATATGTATATATATATGTATATATATAAATATATATATATATATGTATATATGCATATATATATATATATAATATAAATATATAAATATATATATATATATATATCCAAATGCAACTGCAACACTTCAAATCACTTGAAAGTTGCCACATCGTTTCAGAAAGTAGCGGATGTTTATAGCATCTCAGCAAATACAATCACTCTTGTCACGTGCGTCCATCGTGTTCTCGTGCGTATGCCGAGTCAAAGTTCAAAGCATGGTTCAAAGTCCGTGCATTTGCTCCCATTTGACCCCAACGGGCGACCGGTTCGGGAACTAGGACCGTTCCGCGCGCAGTGTCCCGGAAACCCGCTGGCATTTGCGTCACGGCTGACTCACTACGTCAGCTGTTTCCCCCGGGAGTGGTAAGTGTACTCTCTCCCGTCAGCTGGCGCTGGCGTCGCATTAGAGGCTACACTCAAACCTCAGCCAATGAGAGTCAAGTAACATAGCCTCTCACGTGGCTACCAGAAGCCAGCCTTAATGTATCCCGATAGCATTTACGCCCTCGAGGCCACCTAGCCTCTGTGCAGAAGCGGAAAATGTGGACCAATGAGAACGCAGGATGGGGAAGATTAGATCTTACGAACCAATAGGATGCCAGTAGAGGGGCGGGACTATGAGATCGCTTCAGGGCAACTCGCGAGACGCTGTGGTGCATGTATGGCGTTCGTTACCCTGGTGCGGTGGGGATATTTGTTACCAACTAGAACGTGTTTCCCTAACATGGAGTGAAGAAACTGGTAGAATATCAGGTGAGCCTCTTTTTTATGCAGCTATTTCGTATGTTGTGTATGTTACGGGACAGTGAAACGAGATTTTACGGCATGGAAGGTAGGTTTTATCTTATACATGCTGTTGAATTTGGCGTTTTATTGCTTGCAAGGACAGATCTATTTTTTGGGGTGGGGTGGGGGAGGGGGTAAATTGGTTATTCGATTGAAGTTATGTTCGTGATTATGGGACAACAGAAGCGCTGCAAATAAAGAATGTCGAAGTGCTTTCTTGACACGCGCACTGGAGGGGGAGGGGAACCCCGACATGTTTTTCGTGAATATCTCGAAGACAAAGCAGCGCAGGGCAGTGGTTATTGTGCGACATTTACGGCAACACAGTAGAGGATCGTTTGACGTAAAAAAGGAAATCGGTCGGTCAATTTTTGAGTTTGTGGATTTTAATTCCAAGATGGCGGCCAAAATCGAGGTCGTCGAAGCGTTATCTTCGGAACCAACAGTCAGATCGGGACGATTCCAACGCCATTCGGTAGCCAATGTCAATGTTCATCCTCAATCACAACTTTGATGGTGACCTGTGACGTCACAGAGGTCAAATTCCATAATGGTGATATCTTACCAGATTTAACCTTCGTGACCTCGTTTGACCTTTGAGGACCTAAGGTCATCAAAATTGTAGCAAATGTAGATCATCATAGCACCTACCTACCCTGTAAGTTTGAATGTTCTAGCTTTCACACTTTCTGAGATCTCAGCCCCCACCCTCCCGCCAGTGCGCGTTAGTGGTATACCCCTAATCCCTCTCCAGTGCGTGTGGTAATAGGTTGCGTCGCTTGGTTCTGCCCATGCGCGCGATGCTATTTTATCATCGCTCGCGAATAACGTATTGTGAATTGTTTAATATTTATTTTTATCACGTGTGTGGGAATGTCATAAAGTGCACGTGCTTTGCTGCGACTTCAACTCAATTTATTTGGTGCATCCCTCTCCAGTGCGTGTGGTAATAGGTTGCGTCGCTTGGTTCCTCCCATGCGCGCGATGCTATTATGTTTGCAATGTATGTTATGTTTGTATGTAATGCATAAAGTTTGGTGTTCTATTTGTAGGTTAGGGGACTCTGCTTTATCCCGTTCTTAATTCTTATACCTTAGGACACTTTTGTTTTGTTTCAACCGTATATCTGTTATTGCCAGGGGTGATAGGGGGGGGGGGCTAAAGCACCCCCTTCGCAGCCAGTGGGGCCCATCTTCAGTCTGAAAGGGGCTCATAGGAGACTCTTAAAGGGACCATTTCAGGTCTGATGAAACCCAACTGATTCTAGAACTAAATAAATTTAAATCTAACTCAACAAATTAATTTGGGGGGCATCAGCCAATGCTAAGGGGCCCACTTCAGTTAGCCCCTGTCGCAAAATCCTGGCTGCGCCCCTAGTTACTGCGATTCAAGGGCAACGCCACCTCCCGAAAGTTGGGGGACGGGGGCATTCTGAAGTTAATTCTTTCCATGCAACGCCCATAGGCCTAATGTTAAAATACAAAAAATGTTGGGGTGACTCGTCCCCCCCCCCGGTGGCGGAGCCCATGCTGCGATTCAATTATGAGATATCCCGACTCAGATCTTTGTCATCATCCCGTTAGGCCTTCCGCCGTAAACCAAAATCTTCCGCCTTAAACCAAAACCAAAATGATTCGTCACCAGCGTGTCCCATGACGTTGGACGCTTATTCATTTTTTTAATACATATCAAACTGTAGTTAACAGTCATTGATGCACAATCGTGCTATTTAAAATGGGTTTCGAACCAGGTTATTACGTCATTATTTGTAGATGGTGAGGGATGGCACAGACTGAGTTAAGTTATAGGGCACTCGTCACAACTGGGTCCGAGACTAATAAGATGGGAGCGAAATTACCATATGTAAAACGCGATGCTTTCTTCAATTGAAAGTTTAAATCAGTGGCATGTTAAGCATAAGCGGTGTGGACAGGGGACGCTTACAGGGTGAGTGTATAACTTCTTGTTCAAGCTTCGTCTCCATTGTACGCGACCAATGGGCATTGATTTTGGTGAAAGGTTATATGCTACAAGACACTTCTATGCTGCATTATATAAGGCGAAACTTCTTGAGAAGATGGATTGGAGTGCTACCCCAAGATTTCAGCTTGAAAATCACACAGGTATCACATACTGGTGCATGGGCGCAAATTGACCTTAGTTGTCGGCGCGCCCGAAAACCCCAATAAACAAACAAACATACTGGTGCACTTCAACGAATTGGTGCCGGCGATGGCTCGCGTCAGTGAGTCTCGATTCCCAGGAACACATTCGAGTGAAGCATAATGGCGTGAAGTTGCGAACTGAAGCAAGATATTGAAATATCTCCATCGTGTCAAGATATTGAAGACAAATTTCATGCAAAAACATAAGACAAACGTCCAACAAGAAACGGGAGACTACAGGACGTAAGTCCATGTAAGTCACTTGGTGCTTATGCAATTCTATTGAAGATTGTACTTATTTTGTGCCTGAAGTGCAAAGTTGTAATACATGCTACCATATGATGCTTTTCGACATAGAGCCAACGTTTTCGACAACGCTCCGCATTTCAGGATAAAACACCAAATATATTCGACAGAGGAGTCCTTGAAACCAAGCACCAAACATAGTATGCCGCAAGTAATTTATCTAAATGACCTTCAAAATTGCCATCTCAGTTTAAAACTAAATTATAAGTGATTGACAACTAGTCGGACAATTCCCCTCCGTCTAATTGGAAACTCCACGCAAGATAACTCGCAAACCAGTTATCTTCCTGAGAAACAGCAATGCTATTTTGGCCACTCACGCCACATCAATAGCTATTTCAAATGTGTGCTGGGCGATCGCCACTCGCGAGATACGGCCCTGCTCGCGAGTACCGCAGCGCAGTGCCTTCCTCCCGGCTCGTGCCAGCCCGCCGCACTAGGCACTAGCCCGTTCACCGGTGCCATAGGCGGCCCAGGCTATCCAAGATGGCGTGTGGCCTCCGGGCCGTTACATCGCGCATGCGCGATGCGCCGCCTCGTGGCGCCGACTGCGCTGCGCGCGGAACGGTCCGTGTGACCCGATCCATAACTCTTACCCCGCGAGGAACGGTCCTAGGTAGTGGGTACTGCGCCGTACTTTCACAACGTCCTTGAACGAAATATGTGGCGTGTAGGACCGTTCTGCGCACAGTAGTTCCCGCGCGTGGTGCCCGGGCCGGCCTCCTTCCCGGCGAATTGTTCGGTGTTCAGCCGGCAGTCTGTTCAACCTGAAGTTACCACCGACACTGACAGTCTTAGTCAGTGCCTGGCGCTGTAACGGAAGCAAATGTATAAGTGCGAAGCATTTGCTGGTGTTACGCTCTTTCGAAATCATCCATGCCATCTGTTTCAGAGTGAGTGGTGATGCGTGCTAAATGTGTGTGTGTGCGTGCGCGCGCGAATGTGTGCGAATAGTGCGAAATGCGAATAGTGACCAATTTGTGTTCGTAGTAGCGTATTGCCTTCTCAGGAAGTGATTCTTCAACGGTGTGAGAACTGATAAGGCGGATCCAGAAAAGTAGTTGTGTTTTTTTTTTTTTTTGGGGGGCAAATTCCCAAAAAGTATCGCACATTCTGCAACTCATCGGATTTCGCTGCTTAATGCATCAGTCACTGATTTTAAACAAACCTTTCCCTAATACAAGTTGTTAGTTTTTACGATAATCTTAGGAATGTGTCAAATTGCGCCGATTTGGGGTAGTTCGGGGGGGCATGGCTCCGTGGCCCTCTGGAATCCGCCATGTGAGACTGGGTATCTCGTGGTATGAATTTTTTTTTTTCAAGGGGGCGGGTTATCACATTTGCGTTTTTTTTCTTGGAATGAAACGCATCCGCCGGAATCGGATTACTCTAACTCAAGTAATTTGTCATAAAACTTATTTAAATTTACCCGAACCACGTGGCCTCTTTGCGGCCGGCCTTTTTATTATGCTATGCCATGAATTAATTTAAAGGTACGTGTATGTCAAACTGGTTAATTCTGATCGCATTTCTTTCGTTCATTGTAAATGCAGATAATAACGAACCACAAATGTGCGTGTAAGTCTGCACTACGTTGATCATGGTTGACGTACTTTTTTAATCCTGATTACTAAATGCAACTTCAGACTTGCTTGGTTGCGAAATACCCATTGGAGCTTGGTTGCGAAATCCCCCATTGTATTAGTCTTAACCGTCGTCCTTCGGGGGGGGGGGGGGCGTGACGCTCCCGTGAGGTTTTTCTTGAATAACTTTTTACACATGCTGCGCATCTTGCATACATTTTCAGTAACTTAGTTAGCATTAATTATACGTATGCTGTCAAAATTTCACTTAAATTGGTTGCGAAATTTATGAGATAATGATGTTTTAGTGACGTCGGGCTGGTGGAAAAACGTTAAATGTTGTACAAATCGTAAAAGTTTAAGTTTTTGCAAAATTGCAAACCGAAGAACGTCACAGATAGAAAATGGCATTTCCCTTTAAACCGGAAATCTCGAATTACAAATTTGTATTTTTACCCCCATTTTTTTTCACTAGAAAATAATAATTTTCGAAGATGTTAAAAACCGATAGATATGTGAGAACTGAGTGAAAGGGAACACCCAAACCAAATTTCAAAGCAATACCTTTATTTTTAATTAAGTGATGGCTTCCTAAGTGTGGCAATTATTACCCGGCACTGCAGGGGGTTCGCGCGAACACGATGCCAGGGGGTTGATTTCCGCCGCCCGTGAGATCTCCAAAACTACGCAACGTAGCGACCAAGCGGAAACGGCAATGGATACTCTAAGGCAAAGCTGTTATCGATAAGTATTCAGTCTTTTCTTGATCAGGTCACAATTGAGGTCCAACAGTGGTCACCACAGGTCAGATTTTCCGGTTTCAAGGACTCTTTTAGACTCTATTCCAGAAACCCCGATTAATCTCGGAACTATGATAGCTAGGAGCAACGCTTAGAGAAGGAAGTCGATACTATATGAAAATTTACATCGCTACCAAGGCCCCAAAATTGAGCTTCAGATCAATATTTTAGGCTCAAGAGTCATGAAGGTCAAAAATCACTGTTTTTTTAGCAACAGTTTTCGTGAATAGCATGTCACCTAAGAAAGTAGGGACAATTTTTGACGCCATCGTGTTTTTCTCATTGATGCGCTTTGAAACATTTATAGCGGTAAACCTGGTAAGGTCAACTTAAAAATTTTGACCTAGGGCAAAGGTCATTTTGGTGACCCAGGTAGGTCTGTTGCATACTGGGGCAACGCGGCCAGACGAGAACGAACACACATTGGTGTCAAACTAATCGTCCTCTATCTTCTTTTCTATCACGAGTTAATAGCAAATCATTGGGCTGATGACCTCAGATGACTCAGATGACCTGTAGAAATCACTAAGCAACCAATTGCACCTTGATCATTTAGAATGAGCTAAAATAGCATGATTCTGAATCAAGAATTAGCCTGATCCAATGCCATACTTTCTGAAAGGGAAGCAATTTTGGGTTTATTTTCCCATTCCACTTATATGGGGAGGTCAGGACATTGACCTGACCTTTTGGTTCACCGATACGAATCCGAGAAAACGAATTGTAGGTAATGATATTCCTTATGAAATCCTCACAGTTTCAAAACTTTCGGAAAAAAGACTGTGGCTTTTGGCACGACGCAAGCATTTTTGAAGGTGAGGTCACTTTGACATGGACTTTGTGACCTGACCTGAGATAACCTATGTCAAACCTTTTCCAAAAGTGTGTGTAATTGATGCCCAAGACAGGTATATCACAATTTGGCGGCGCTTGCGCTCCGCGCGTTTTTCTCCGTACTCTGAAAAACCTGAGGGGGGGGGGGGGCGGAAAATTCAACCCTGCAGGCGCGGGTTAAGTATTAGGTATGCAATTTTTTAATAACTTTTTTATTTTTTGTTGTGACCAGATACGAACAACTAAATATCTTTTCTGTATTTGAGACAAAACTGTTCTGGGAACATGCATTTGTATTTACAATAATCAATTTATAATTTTTAGGTTTTCTGATGCGCAAAATCGCTATTCTGGACGCTGCCGAGTCGAGGTTCACGTGGTCGAGTCACTTGACCTGTAAGGTCAATTGTTGACCTGAAACCTACAAAATGCATTCTGTTAGATATCTCTATGGCAGGCAGCATGCTGGTTCTTACCGTGTTGCTATATGTTGCTTGGTTTGGAAGTTAACATGGGGGGCTGTCAGCCCCCCGTAGGGCGAAGGTGAGAAAAGCTCCCGTAGGGCGAGGGTTAAAATATGCTTAATATTAAATTAAGGCAATGTGGAAGAAACCATTGAACTCTCAAAGTTAATTACATACATGACTATGTGAAATGTAATTAGAAGGGAAGGTATGACTTCCGAAGTATTGCAAATTAGGAAACTCGTGAGCCCTGATTAATACATTGGAGTGGGATGGGCAGAAAGCATCCTGTGTCCTGGAAGGTCTGTAAGTTGTAACATAGAGGTAGGAACAGGGGAACTGGGGGTCTATGGACCGGACCCCAGGTTCATAAAGTGGGGACATACCCCTGCCAGTAAAGTGGGGACATACCCCACTTTAATGGCAACATTTTGCTAAAATCTTTAATTTTGTTCAAATAGGAGAATTTGAGAGCAAAGGATTCAAGACGGGAGAAGTTCGAATATGCACTTAAGTCGGGCTGGGTTTCTCTCAAGTCTCAAAACAAGATATCAAAGCTCCCCCACACACACACACGCGTTTTGAGACGTTCTGACATTCCAGGTTTGCACCATACTTTGTATCGGACGGTTAAGCCTCAATCATAGACCTTTAGGCCTTAGGCTATTCGGTCATCATTTTGCTGAAAAGATAGCAGCATTTACAATATGACACACATTAAAATAATAATAGGAGCTGAAGAGATGCGCCACGAACTGAGCAAGGTACCACCTTTTAACACGCTCTCCGAGACGCGTAGCTTCTGGTGTAAACCCAAACATAAAAGTAAACTGCCATGCAAACTTCAAAAATAACAAATGTCCCCTGAATGTTGTTCGTCTTGAACGGTGACCTGTAATCAACTGCCACCCCTTGTGTTACAAGCTCTCTATGCCCCGCAGAATGGAGTCAACCGTGGCAGCTCCTGCTCTCAATGTCAAGCAGGAGCCTCGGGCCGACGAAGAGGAGATCAACCAGCTGGCGGCACGCATGGTCGAGCAGCACCGACAGAAGGCGGCGCAGCAGCTGCTTCACCAGCAGCAGCTGCAGGCGCAGCGGCCGCAGCAGCAGCCGGGCCAGCGGCAGCGCACCGCCGGCCAGACCAACATCACCAGCTACTTCGCCGGCGCCCGCGACAGCAGCCTGCCGAAGCAGGTCACGCCCGAGCCCTCGCCAGAGCTGCTGGACACGGACAGTGTGCGACTGCGCTTCGGCTGGTCGGTGGTTGGCGCCCACCCGCTGCCGTGCCTGTTCCGCAAGGGCGAGCGGTTCTGCCCGGTGCGCGCAGTGGAGAAGATGATACTCAGTTTGTACCTGCAGAAGTTGCCCATGGATGTGTGCAACTGTACGTCAATCAAAAGCTACTTCGTGACCGAGAACGAGGCCAAACTCTTGAACGAGATTAACTACCGCCACTGTGACTATTTCTACGGCCGCGAGGCGTTCACGTCCAAAGACTGTATAGTGCGTGTGGACGATGCCCAGCAGTTTGCCGACTTCCTTGCGCTGTGTGAACGTAAAATGGTGAACATGCAGAGCAAGCCGGACGACCGGTGCGGCTTCCTGCGCATCAACGGCGAGTCCGTGGTGCCGTTCACGATCAAGCGGATCAAAGTGAACGCCGAGAAGCGCGACGTGCGCTTCGTGCCGCTCTTCTACTTCGAGGGCGAGACGGAGCACCTGAAGCACAAGGCGGAGCAGCTCACCGGCTGGGACCTGGCCTACCTAAAACTGTGCTGCAAGGTGCAGGGCATTCGCAGCGAACTGTTCCAAAGTGATACGTGCGACGTGGTGAGCTTGGACGATGTGAAGCGACACTTCCCGAGCGGTACCCAGTTCCAGACGTGGTGGCCCATCAAGCGGTTCGAGTTTAAGCTGACGAACCAGCCGAAGCCGAGCTTCTGGGAGTGTCAGCCGCCGCCGAGCAGCAGTCAGGTGACGCCGGTGACGACGTCGTCGGCCAGCCGTGTCGCGGTCACGCGTCCGGCCGCCGCGCCCGCCGCCGTCAACGGCTCGGCGCAGCTCTCCTCCCGGTCCCAGGTGGCCCAGTGGCCCTCCGGACGGCTCAGCACCACCCTGCAGCAGCAACAGCTGCAGCAGCAGCTGCAGCAGCAGCAACAGCGGCAACAGCAACAGCAACAGCAGCAGCAGCAGCAACAGCAGCAGCAGCAGCAACTGCAGCATCGGACGGCGTCGGCAGCGGTGACCAACGCTGTCAACACGACCTACGCCCAGCTGCTCCTCACCAACGGGGTATGTCAATCTGATCGTTCAATCGGGTTATACCAGGATTTATCACCCATTCGATAGTTTTTCCTTTAATGCGTAGGGGGAAGATTCAGCGAATATCAAGCATGTGTCATTATGTAAGCTGTTATTCTGCATTGCATTGACTTTATATTTGTGTTCGATTGCTCTCTTGCTTAGGTAAACCTACTGAGCCGTGGGCGAACGACGTCACTAACAGCATTTGCCATCTTTGTTTGCCACTGCTTTGTGTTATGCAGAAACATTAATAACATAAACAAGGCACAAGCATTGTTGTTAAAGATACATTGGTCGAATTACATTTATTGTTTTGATCTATGTTGCATTCTCAATCAATACCTGCAATCTGCATGCAGGTATACCTGCAAGCAGGTCGTACCACTGCATGCAGTGGTACGACTGTTCGTATGAGCCAGACTTGTGAATGATTCACAATTTCATGAAGGATTCAATCATGGTTCAATCTTTCGACATTACCACTGGTAAATGATACAGTGACTTACATGCTTACGTGAATCAATCATGAATGATTCATTCAATGAATCATTCGTGAATGTTTCAATCACAATAACTAGCTATGCGTAAGTGCAAATAACTGCATATATTCGGAATGAGGGTGTTTAAAGACCAAATGAAGGTGCTGAAAGTGATCTTGACGTGTGTTGACTCAGTTCCATTCCCTTTTATGAGGGTGGGATATCGTTTGTATAGTTTTTGCCGTCCCCCAAAAAGATTATTAATTGTGCTATGAATGATTCAATAACCTCATTTTCTTTGTATGAATGATTAAATCAATGATTCATTGAATCATTCATGAGGAGGTGAATTGATTCATGAATGATTAACGTGAAATTATAATGATTAAATCAAAAATATTTATTTAATCATAATCATTCAAAGTCTGGTATGAGCTCGGGCGACTATCGAGACGATGATTTTTTCTCCCTGATTTGTGAATGTGTTTGAAGGATACCAGATCAAAACACAAAACACATTTTAGGATTTGTATCGTTGACGTGAACATCCGTAAACCCATGAACATTTTCCCCCCGAAATAATTTGACCTGTTGTCCCATTGAACCATTGACCCAGTTACACTTTATAGAGCATAACTTGATCCATTATCCCATAGACTCCTTGATGTATTTATCCATTAACATGTTTTAATTTTGCGGGACGGGCGGCATGTGACCTTCGCTGTCGGTCCGCCCTAAAACCCCCGTCATCATCATCATCATCAATTTTGCGGGAGATTAAAAGTCTTTAGTGCATGGCCGATGACTGTTTTCCCAATGACCACGTGCTTAATTTTAGCCGTGTAATAACTGGAGTACACTCCCGGGAGTACACTAGCGGATACACAGGGGGCGGCAGGCCTCCAGGTCATATTGACCCTGCAAATTGACGAAATCTTGACATATATTCGCGGAACTGTCATGCAGGGAAATCTTTGTATGCACTCGTGGCATTCAAGATTCAGTTTATGGACTCGCCGTCGGCTCGTTCATAAACTGAATCGTTAATGCCACTCATGCATGCAACTAAAATGTCGACCACTAAATAATTTATTTGATAAAGATGTCTCCTGTCCACGTCCATAGTTCATTTTCTTCGTTAAAGCGTTGAATACAGGTGCGAAAAGGCAAACGTGATTTTGTTGTATAATATATCGGTATCCACTGTCCAATGTCAAGCCAGTCTAATTTTGCGGTATGTTCATCGTCACTTTGTTGTTAGACGTTTTGTTTCTGCTCGCCACCCTCAAGACAGGGTTACCACGGAGTGCCCCTCACCTATCCCAGCCGACATCACAGAACCATCGTTAACACAGAGAACATAAAAGAGAAAGTCGCTGGCATCTCCCGCTAAGGAATAATGAAAACAAAATCGTAAATAAGCATAATAGGGAATTGAGAGTGCCCAATGTTAGGTGTGTAAAAATCATTGATATGGAAGACAAAAGTAGTCGATTGCTGCGAAGACAGCGAATGACAGTCCTTAATTGGATCCCAATAATTCATGCATTTTCACATTTCTATATAGGGTTAGTAATAGGATTTTCAAAGCAGGACATTTCTCTGGGGACTGTTCCTGGTTCATTTTCATGCTTTTGTATGCTGGTGCTCCAGGGAGCCAACCTGGCTAAGCAAAGCTTGTTGCCTGTTGCCCCCCCCCGAGCCAGCGCCATAGGTTAGGGTGACATTCGTTTTTGTGTAATATTACAAACTAGAGATACAAAACATGGGTTAATTAGATAAAAGAGCGCATGATCTCCATTAAAATATAAGAGATTTAACTCTTTCTTCATATGCTGTTGCAAAGCTGAAAAATATCCCGCACTTTTTTGTGCATTATTTGTATTTTTCTGAAGCATAGTTTCCGAAAGGAACCAAGGAGCGGTTGAACCTCGTTTGGCTTCGAGAGTTAAAACTAGCGATTTTAAGGGTCTGGAACTGTGGCGTTCACGTCGACTGCAGCCAGACGACCGTGCGCGGCGTAACTTTTACTTCCAGTGTGAAAGTCTGGGAACGAACCGTCACGCTAGTTGAAGAAGCCTCAAGCAGTTCTACAAAGTTGAATTACTTTTGGCTAGGTCTGTCGCATTGGACCCGTCACATGTGTATGCCGTGGGGTGACTGGTTCATGTTTCGCTCTCCGCTGACCGGCCGTTGTGTCCTGCCCCCGACAGGTGCCCATCACGTCTGTGCTGACTGCGGTGAACGGCCAGCTGCGGCAGTCGACCATGTCTCAGGCGGTGTCCGGTGCTCAGAGGTAAGGTCTAGTTATATATCGCAGCGATTCTGTAGTACCTACAACGTGTATTCAGTCTGCGAGTCACAACTCTCGCGACACGTCCACGCAACGACTCTCGTCCTTCGCCAGCGAGACGTCCCGCTCTCCCCCAGCCAGACGTCCACTCTCTCGCCCTCCACCCACAGAAGCAACAGCGGGTGACGCACTTGCGCCATCACACTCTGCCACCAGGACCGTCCTCTGCTCCCCTCCCCGCAGCCAGAACGTACCGCTCATCACGCTCATCCCCCAGCCAGACGATGCCCTCTCCCCTCCCCAGCCAGACGTCCTCTCGGGTCCCCTCCCCCAGCCAGACGTCCTCTCATCTCCTCCCCCAAGCCAGACTCCCGCGCCTCTCCGTCCGCCAGCCAGACATCCCTCTCTCCCACTCCCCCCAGACCAGACGTCCCGCTCATCGTCCTATCCCCAGGCCAGACGTCCGCGCTCTCGCCCCCCCCAGCCAGAACGTCCCCGCTGCTCAGCCTCCCCCAGCCAGACATCCCCCCCAGCGGAGACGTCCCGCTTTACCCCCCCGGCAGCGAAAACGTGCCCGTTCCCACCTCTGGACTCCCAAAACCTTTGTCCGGGCGGCTAGGCCGCCGGTACCATAGCACTGAATGTACCTAGCATGCGGCGCGCCCCCCAACCACTGAACTGTTATGAGTATTACTGGAAGGGAAAACGGTGCCTGAGGCGTGGTGAGCCTGCCGACCATATGCTGGGCGAGGGACGGCGTGGAGATAAGTGGAGGGGTCCGGAACGATTGTTTTATCAAAGTTAAACGATGTCACTTATTTTACAGCCTTACCTGTTCGTTTAATATGGATACATTTAGTGTGGGTTTTTGGACGGATTTAGATTGCGGCTTTACAGCTTAAAAAAGGGGACACGCCCCTTTTATAATATAATTTGAGTTGAGATAGCCCATTTAGGCTGGCTTGGCGAGTGCAATTGAATGTATGGTAAAAGTTAAAACAACCACTGAGGTCGAATCACAGAAGAAATTCGAGTTTATTTTTGACATCTGTAACATTCCTAGTTCCCAATGTAAGTTTGAATATGGGACCCCTGATACTCGACGTCTTTCGTCCTCTCTTTACTAATGTTGATTACAGTCGACTTGTTTTTACGTTTGGACAATACACTTAAGCCTATACACTAGTCATGCTATATTGGCTGGCAGTGAATGTGTTAGTTTTTCCCAAATTGCCTGTCATATGACGTCAATCAAGCCCAAATTATTAAAACTGGCGTAGTAAGGAAGAGAGAAGGTTGAAGTCCGTGAGGGTTCCACGCGGGAGAGTTGAGTGTGCTCTATCATGCCGGTTGAGAAGATGGCACCACACAAAGCAGGAAGCAGGGATCTAATTTTTGAGAGGAGAGAGTGGCCTATAGATCAATATGCTTATAGTATTTTGTAACGCACGTGCATACTCCGGGCTGATCATTTCTCTACACACCTGTGTCCGTCCCATATCCGTGCGACTCATGGTTGCCGAGATACTGGCCCGGGATTGCAACCCCAGCGACCCCCAATACACCGCACGCACTACCTCCGCTGAACTGAATATTACCCCAAGATGGCGGCCGGCCGCAACCGCGCCGGCGCGGCCCGGGTCGGGATACAGGGAGTGCCACTCTCTGGCCCCCACCCGTCCTGAACAATAGCTTGGGCCGGTGTGTCCCCTCCGCCACACCTGAGGGGCCGTTGTCCTCCCCCCGACCGTCATGCCCAAACACCAGCGGGGGGCGGGCCACACCATGTGCGAGTGGGACGCCGCACCGAGTGCCCAGCACCGAGCACCGACTCTCTCGTCCCTCACCAGAGAGGCGTCCCGCTCCCCCGGCCGCGGTGGGCGGTTACCCCAAATCATTATCCGAGCGGCTAGCCGCCGGGCGTCTCCGCCCGAAGCCTTTGTCCGGGCGGCTAGCCGCCGGGGTGCCTCCACCCGTCCTGAACAAACACCTGGGGCCGGGCCCCTAGATCTCGTCCCCCTCCCCGCACATGAGCGAGCAAACACCCCGAAAACGCAAACACCAGAACCACCTGATATACCACCATACTGGCTGTATAGTCAACCGTCAGCCTCCCTATGATTGAAGAGCGTTGTACCGTCCCTTACGATTTTCGGGCTGGAACGCCTATCTTCAATCGCGTGCACGACTCTCGTCATGCAATCTAGTATTTTCGAGTGATACAATTTCAAGTAATGCGGCTTTCCCTTCCTATCCTGATTCTAGCTCTTATGGACCCGCCTGTTATGCGGATGTGGATCATATTCCGTGATCCGATAATAGTACAAAGTTTCCCGAGGTAATCTAGACTTCCAGTTCGCCAGTCGGCTTCTCAACACAACGTTTTAAGGAATTTTGCATTTGAAGCTGGAAGTCTGCGGCCATGGACCTCGCGTCGAAGGAAATTCCGATGGCAACAACCTGACAAGCCAAGTTTGCCACGCTATCTCAAAAAGGATAAACAAAGGAAAATAATCGCTGCAACCGAATTCCCGCCCCCCCCCCCAAAAAAAAAAAAAAAAAAAAAATACAGCTGTCTTTTACGCTTATGCCTTCATATGCCCATAGTGACTGTCCTTACCGTGGAATCGGCTGACATTCAACTGAGTACTACTTCGTAGTCCATACCCCACCAACCGATCGAGTAATTCCAGGCACCATTCTGCATAGCATCTCGTCCAATTTCATAGACAACTTTCCCGTTGTGCTCATGATTGAACCGGTACTTATTTAAGCGTCTGAAAAAATGTTTCATCCCTCTCGGGCCTGTGGTTCGAAGTTTCAGCTCTATTCTCTACACTCTAAGTTTTCGGCAGGCGCCAGTAACTTTCCAGGCCACGCTGGCCTCGTCGCCATTGGCGTTGTCAGGGGCTCTCAATGCACCATATGGCGGCATTTTTGTCGACGTTTCTATTTGTTTTAGTGACGACTACAGTGAAAGTTCGTTTTCTGGTAGGATTCCACAACTGACTCTAAAAATTTGTCCATTGTTCGCCCATTCCGGCAGTCCATTTTTTTGTGTAATATAAATTGGACGTGTCCAGGTTGGGAACCACTGGGGTAGCCAGCCTGGTGTGGTATAGTATGTGTTGGGGCCGTCCTGAAAGTCCTGTCACCCCAGAGGCGCCTGCGCGGATCGGCGAAACCTGCTGGCCCATTGGTGCCGGACGCCGTCACCGCGCGGGGAAAATGGCGTGCCGGAATGCCAGAGCCTCCTAACCGCTATGTTATCGGATGTATAAGGGTCTTCTCAGATGACGTCACGCGCTGCCATTTGTAAAGGAATCATGACTCAAGAGTCGCGGCTACTAAATTAAACGATATTGCTCCTGATAT
>VOPJ01001418.1:97523-117648 GCA_014673585.1 Semibalanus balanoides
GTCGGTCGTCAGTAGATATTCATTTTTATATAGTGTATAGTGTGCATATTTTTCCTGTAGCATACTTATTTCTTGTAGTTGAACCTTTTTTATAAAAAAATCCTTCAAACGGACAAAAATCCAACACTGTGGTGGGGGTCAAAATGACCCCCGTCGATCTGAAAACTATAAGGGATAGAAAGACGCGGAAAAAACGTTCAAAAGCTCTCGACATGAAAATTTGAAGATGTAGAGAGTTTTTTTTAGCTCAGTTCAATATTGAGGTCGCCAGAGGTCATCAAAGGTCAAACTTTCCAGTTTTAGGACTTCGTTTCGAACCCCCCCCATTATCTCAGGAACTATGATAGGATACAAAATCATCGAAAGCTCTCGAAAATTGCAATTGCACTGGGTGTCCTCAAAATTTAGCTCAGGTTAATAGTTTAGGCTCCAGAGATCATCAAAGGTCAAAAATACAATTTGTAATCAAACTTTTTTTCCTGACAAACTTTATCTAAAAATAACAGAGCAATTAAATTAACACCATCATGTCTGTCTGGCCAAGGCGCTCCACAACATTTATATGGTGACCCAGACCTGGTAAGGTCATTTTCGAAATTTGACCTCAGGTCAAGGTCATTTGGTGACCCAGGTAGGTCATGTTGCATATGAGGCGACGCGGCCAGACGAGACAAACTCAGTGGTGTCATCCGCTCGTCTCTATATTTATTCTATCATTAGTTATAAGCAAATCGTTGCTGATGACCTCAGATGACCTCAGATGACCTCAGATGACCTTGTAGAGATCACTGAGCAACAATTGCACCTTGGTCATCCATAATGAGCTAAAATAACATGATTCTGAAAGAATCAGCCTGATTCAATGCATATTGTCTGAAAAAGAAGCATTTGTTTATTTTCCCGTTCTTTTATAATAGTGAGATCGGGAAATTAACCTGACCTTCGGTCACCGATACAACAAATCCGAGACTGACAAGTTGTAGGTACTTATAACCTTATGAAATCCTGCGAGTTTCAAATATATAAGACAAAAACTGTGGCTTTGGCACGATCACAGACATTTAGGAAGGCAAGGTCACTTGACGTGACCTGGTGATCTGACCTGAGATGACCTGAAGTATTTTTTACGAAATGTGGGCAATTGATGTTTAAACAGCTATACAAAATTAGGCGGCGCTGCCGTTTTCCCGCTATTCCAGAACAACCTCAGGGAGGGGGGGGGGGTCAAAATACCCCCCCCACACCAGGGCGATGGTTAGCATTGCAAACTCGCATTTCCCCAATTTTCGTTTTTTCACCTCCAAAAAGAGTAAATTTTAGTAATTAATTTAGCCACGGATGAGATCATCCATGATTTGGACACTACATTTTTTATTGGAATGCTATTTATCATTTTATCATTTTTTGTGACAATTATATCCATCATGCCAGCCATCCAAATAATCAGATCAGGAAAATGGAAACAATTTTTTGAAATTGAAAATGTTTTTTATCTCTTTGAAAATCGCTAGTATCTTTGGGCGATCTGTTTGCAATCATTTCCAAATCCAATGCAGGTTCAGGTTCGGTTCAGGTTGAAGCTGAAGCAATGCCAGCTTTGTGTTTGGTCCCTCTAATTTGAACTATGTCAGCTTTAAACTAATCATAACCTAATCTTATCACTGTCTGCTCATTATTTATCACCAGCCTTGAACCAACTGACATGCTATCTTGTTTCTCTCTTTGCAAAAGCTCCATGTGCTCTTCCTTGATCACTTGCATGCAGTGTCCCAAGATTCCATTTTGGTTTGAGTGTCAGAGTGGAAAATTCAAGACCAAAAAGACCATGAGAATGGCAAATTATGTAGAAAATGTTACGATATTGATTGCTGTTTCGAATATTAAAAGCAGTGGTTTTCATTGAAATCATGTATTTTTGTCAATACTTATTTATATCAGAATCAATATCAAAATTCATAATTTGGGAGTGGAAAATTCATTCTTAAAATGAAGAATGAGAGTCGAAAATTATTCACAGTTGGGTGTCATCTCCCACCCAAATCGACAAATTTTGGGACACTGCTTGCATGGCATTAGTCACTGACAGCAGATGTGTTACATGTGTTACATGTGTTACATGTGTTACATGTGTTACATGTGTTACAATTGCTTGGCAAACTGATGACTCAAGACTAGACACTAGACAATTAGTGCCTTCGTCCCAAGAGTGATATGGTGCTTGACCCATAGCAACAATTTATTCTGTTATGCTTTATATGGCCATCACAGTTAGCATTAGCCCGCGCACTGCAGGGGGTTCACGCCGAACACGAACGGCAGGGGGGGGGGGTTGATTTCCGCCCCCCCGTGAGATCTCCAAAACTTACGCTAACGTAGCGACAAGCGAAAAAACGACATTAGATAAGCTCTAGACAAGCTCGTATCGAAAGTATTTCAGTCTTTTTTTAGATCAAGTCAACATTGAGGTCACCAGTTTGGTCACCAAGTAAGATTTTCCGGTTTTAGGGCTCTTTTCAGAAACCCGATTATCTCGGAAACTATGACTAGCTAGGAGAAACGATAAGAGATGAAATAGATGGCTATTGAATTTGCAATCGCATCTATGTCCTCAAAATTGAGCTCAGAATCAACAGTTTTTTCAACAGTTTAGGCTCTAAAGTCATGAAATGTCAAAAGGCTATTTTAAGCAAAGCAGTTTTTTCGTGAATAGCATTTCACCTAACAAAAGTAAAGGAAATACTTTTGAACGCCTCGTGTTTGTTCATCCAGGCGCTTTGGAAATATATACGCGGTTTACCTGGTAAGTGTCAATTTCAACATTTGACCTCAGGACAAGGGTATTTGGTGACCCATGTTAGGTCATGTTGGCAATATGGGGCAAACGCGGCCAACGAGACGAACACAGTGGTTCAATTGCTTGTCTCTATCTCTTTTCCTATCAGAGTTATTAGCAAATCATTGCTATGAGTTGATGACCTAAGATGACCTCAATGACCTTGAGAAAATCACTGAGAACAATTGCACCTTGATCATCCAGAATGGCTAAAAAACATGCATTCTGAAAGAATTAGCCTGATCAATGCATATTTTCTGAATTGGAAGCATTTGTTTATTTTCCCATTCACTTATAATGGGGAGGTCAGGAAATTGACGTGCCCTTTGGTCACCGATACGAAAAATCAGAGATATACGATTTGTAGGTACTGATATCTGTATGAAATCCTGCAAGTTTCAAAACTTTCGGAAATAGACTGTGGCTTTGGCACTAACACAAACATTTTTGATGGTAAGGTCACTTGACATGAGCTTGTGACCTGACCTGAGATGACCTGAAGTAAATTTTGTTTTGAAAGTGTGGATAATTGATGCCCAAAGAGGTGTACGAAATTTGGCGGCGCTGCGCGCCACCGTTTTTCCGCTACTTTTGAAAAACCTGGGGGGGGGGCGGAAATCAACCCCCCTGCAGTGCGCGGGTTAGGAATATGTAATTTTAGTCATTAGTGGATTTTTATAATCCTTTATCTTAACTACTCGTGCCCCACTGGGCCTCTGGCATTTCCCGCGTCGACTGGCGGGGGGGGGGGGTGAACACCCCTCTAACTCGGCTCCTATGGCACGTGGACCAAAACAGAACACTATTTGAACGGTTAGCAATCATTTCGAACGTTTTTTCGCTCACGTCCAAAACTTCAGGTCACCAGAGGTCATCGAAGGTCAAATTTTCCAGTTTTAGGACATTGCTCCAGAAACCCCCAAATATCTCGGAAACTATGCTATCTAGAATCAAACGTCCTTAAAGACAATTTGCTAGCTATTGCGATTATCAATCGCACCAGTTGTCCTCAAATTTGACCTCGGGTCAATAGTTTAGGCTCTAGAGGTCATTTAAGTCAAAAATGCTGATTTTCGATTTTTTTGTTGTTGCAATAGCTTCTTACCTAATGAAAATAACGCAAAACTGTTAACGCCATTGTGTTTGTCTCGTCAAGGCTCCTTTTAAATTTGTTAGATTTTATAATCCTAAGTCAACTTAAAAAATTACCTTAGGTCAAGGTCAGGCGGTGACCCAAGTAATTCATGTTGCATATCAGGAGATGTGTCTTGACGAGACAAACACATTGGTGAAAGTTGCACTTCTTTATCTGTATTATGTTTAGAGCTATTGACGAAAAGGTGTTGGTGACCTCGGATGACCTCAGATGACCCCATATGGGTCACTGAACTAAATCTGCATTTGGATCATACATAATATCCTTTTATAACATTATCCATAAGGAAATGGACTGATATCGTCGAAAAAGAAAGCATTTGAATATTTCTCTATTGACTTATAATGGGTAGGTCTCAAAATTGACCCGACCTCAGGTTATCGATATCAAAAATCCGAGATACACATTTTGTAGATACTAATGACTTAATTTAATCCTAAAAGTTTGATATCGATCCCTTAGAAACTGTGGTCACGGCACGACCGCAAACTTTTTGGGAGGTGGGGTCACTTGACCTGACCTGGTGACCTGATCTAATCAGACACGAAACTTCAATTTTCGCAAAATGTGCGGAAACGATCAATGATATGTCATGCCAAATTTGGCGGCACTACGCGCCGCCGTTTTTTCGTTATCTTGATAAAACAGGAGGGAAATGTTCAACCCTCCCGCCCCCCAGTGGGGCGCGGGTTAATGCTTCTTCATGTATTAAATCACAATTCTATCAAATTGATAGATACTAGATTTATCAACACATGCTAGTATTTTAGTTAAAACAATCCCATTTTGCTCATTCCCTCTGATGGAAGACCTGAGCTAGATTTAAGGAAAGGCTAAAACACAAGACATGGGGGGGGGGGGTCAAAATGACCCCCTTCCCACCAGGGCGAGGGTTAACTGAAATAATGCAATTTAAATAACAAAAATCACGGCATCTCTGATTTTGGTCAATCTTACATATAATTGACATTGCCCAACATGTCCTCTACAAATTGCCGCAAAAATTCTTGGCATTCATAAGTTTAAGAAGAAAGCGTGTTTACAATGGTGACCTCACATGATCCTTGATCAGTGATTTTTTAATAAATTTAGTCCGATGTTTGTAATGATGGCTTTCGAGGTCAGGACCCCGCTAAGCCAGATTTGGTTTGCGCAGGTCTGACCTCACCACCCGATCGCGCAATTCCTGTTGGCGGCAGAATTTAGAGACGAAAGTTTTAACACGTGCCCGAAATACCTGGGACACGGTCCACCCCGCCTCACTGACGTCACCTGGCCTTGAGTGCGACCGCTGCCACCGGCCGCAGGCCATCGCAGTCAGGAGCAAATAGCGAGCTCCGAAGCGACTCGAACCCGGGCTGCCTGTACCGGGATAGGTCGGAAGTCCAGCGCTCTCCCACTGAGCTATAGGGGCGGACATTATTTCCATTGTGATGTAAAGATATGCTGATATGGGTCTCATCTGAAAGGTCGTAGACTGACTAATCCATTCACAATGTTTTCGATTATGTTAGACTCAACCATGTAATGTGTGACCTTGACACGTAACGTGACTTGACCTGGAAGTCCAGGCGCGGATCCAAGGGCTCCAGAGCACTGGTTTCTGAGATGTTACAACATAGCCAACAGGTATCATCTGAAACCCCATTGGTTAACTAATGCTTTCGGGATGTTTTAGAGCATGTGGGATGTCACACAGGTCACCTTTCACCTGGATACACGACCTGGCTTGATATGATGTAGGTACTAGTTTCTCATCAGATGTTAGAACACAATCGAAGAGAGTATCACTTAATCCCACACGCTTGATAAGTATAACATCACTAATGCATTGGTTAACCGCTGGGCTTTCAAGCAATACCCATATTGGCCAGGGTTGACAACTTTAAGCCAGTGCCTGGTTTAAATCGATTTAAACCGTGGTTTAAACCGGCTGGCATAAATCAATTTAAGCCACCCTGGCTTCTATTGAGTGTGTTTTATTATATATGAATAATTAAAGCCACTTACTTCAGCTTGCCATAAAATCAAATACCAGTTTTACATAATAGCATTGGGTAGGTATTCAATTATTTACATGCAATGATCATTCTTCAAAGTTAAAATCAAGTTAAAAGTATTGCTCACTTTACAACCGCCAATAACACTGGTCTGCGTGATTTACAAGGTCAAGAGTTTCTCAACCGTTTCTAGATCAGTTTTTCGCGCTGACTCCGAAAATGACACTCGTTTTGCTCGATTGGCTCCATTTTTTTTTTATCTATTTCAAAAACACAATTTTCCGTTATGTAATATTTTGTCCTATTTTATATGAATAGTTCTATAACGCTTAGAAGCACAAAGCTTGCAAGACAGGGGGAGGGTATAGTCTTCTCTATCGTTGCAAAGTTTCGCGATCCTAGATAAATATTTTCCTGGTCGAATTTCCTAAGGGGACATCGGGCGGCGGCCGCGGGAGCCTGTTTTCGGGGCGCCGATTTAAGTTTCAATGCCCGTATCTTTAAAGTTAAGCCGCGATTGTCGATAGTCCTCAATGTGACAAGATTGGGGAGAAAATCCTGTTGCTGAGAGCCCACAAAATATACTCATATCACCGCACTAGATCAACTAGAATAATTAATTTGAATGTTTTCTTCAAGCAAGGGGCGGGATATACCTAACTGGGCGCGTTACGGGGGCCGCCTTCGTGGCGGGCCGGCCGCAGCTCGGACTTTGGCACGGGCTTTATGTTAGCCGACTTGGCGCATTTCCTTTTCTTGGGGGGCTTCTGCTGTTATTGCCATGGTAGCAGCTATGGTTTAAGTGATAAAGTAAGTGTCTGTGCATGTGTGCGTGCAGGACCGTGTGCGTATCAGTCCATAAAGTGAGCGTGTCGTCAGTGAGCGTGTCGTCAGTGAGCGTGTCGTCAGTGAGCGTGTCGTCAGTGAGCGTGAGCGATCCGTCAGCCGACGAGGCGACGTAGCGCGCCCGGTCACCTGGCGTGTGAAAATCTGTCAAAATTAAATTATCAGTGTCATTGTGAGCTATGAGTATATTTTTTAAGTTCTCCAGCAACATAATTTTCTCACCAATCTTGTGACTCTAACATATCGACAATCGGGGCTCAACTTGTGTGAATATACGAACATTGAAACTCAAATCGGTGCCCCGAAAACAGGCCGCCGCGGCCGCCCGACGTCCCCTTAGGGCATTTGACCAAAAAGATATTGATCTAGGGTCACGAAACTTTGCAATGATAGAGATGATCATATTCTCCACCTGTCCTGAACATTTTGTGCTTGTAATCCCTATAGAACTACTCATATAAAATAGGACAAAATGGGACAAAACGGAAAATTTTGTTTTTGGAATAACACAAATGTCTGAGCCAATCTGGAAAAATGAAGGTCATTTCCAAAATCAGCGCATCGAACTTACCCAAGTTCAGTTCAGAATCCTCTGACCTTATGAAAAAAGTTTTCAAACGCAGGCCAGTGTAATTTATTTAAGAAAAGTTTCATCCTTGAATTATTTTTTTTCAAACACGAATTTGAACTATATTTTGAAATACAACTTCTTTTCACAATAATGGTCAAATAGCCACACATGGCGTCGCGCCGATTCAGGACAGAAGGACAATACATATAATTGCTTAATCCACAATATTTATGCGTACTCTCCCCGCAGCGCCAACGCGTAGGCCTCAGCCATCAAATATTTCGAAAGTAGTCGCGTAAGATTACTGTATAGCCTCTGCCCAGGTGTGTGAGTCCCACATTCTTGATATTCCTTATTTATGG
Source organism: Semibalanus balanoides (assembly GCA_014673585.1). Classification (NCBI taxonomy): domain Eukaryota; kingdom Metazoa; phylum Arthropoda; class Thecostraca; order Balanomorpha; family Balanidae; genus Semibalanus; species Semibalanus balanoides. The sequence goes on from VOPJ01001418.1 coordinate 105,292, forward strand.
CCCACATTCCTTCGCCAAAAAGTCAAATATATTCGGCTGGAGAGCCCTTTCAGCCCAGAAAACTTGCAGTTAGGGGTTTTCAACACGGGCTACAAAACTGCTATCTCAGTTTAAAACCCATGTTGAAGGTCAACAATTTTCTTTAAAGGGAGTGTGCCTACTATTTTGAAATGTCAAATATATTTTTCTTACGGTAAGAAGCTATTGGTTGATCATTGGTATTATGATAAAAATTCATGTATGGGGAGCCCCTTTAAGTTGAATTTTTATACTTAATATTCTGTTTTGCACTTTGTTAAACGATCGTTCAACTCATAAACACAGAGTAACGAAGAATGTTTGCCTATTAATGGCGCAGCCCAAAGACGATACAAACCTATACCCCGAACATGTATGGGTTTGTTTATAAGTTATCAAGGCTCTAGTTCCGGCAGCTTGTTTATCAGTGCTCACGAGTTGTTCTATTGGCCAGAGCTAACCAATTTAATGCTATAGCGTTGTATTTAAGAAGAGCAATGCTTTCTATCAGGGGCTGCGGAGTCGGATTCGAGAGGCTCCGGAGTCGGTCCGGATTCCGGTAATTCTGGCCGGAGTCGGAGTCGGAGTCGGTAAAATTGTGACCGACTCCGACTCCGGCTGGCAGGTGTTGACACGTAGGCATCGTACTTTCAGAAGTATTTTTAATGGATCACCAATGGCGATGACATAACATAATTTTGAAGTCTTCGAATTTTTAACTATGTTTATTTTCCTATCTATGCCATGAATTTTACTAATAATGTGTGTATTCAGTATTACCATGAACGTAATAGAGACAACTGCTATACTCAGGGGATGTCTTCGGTCGCAGGTCAAAAATGCCACTCCAAGGAATTTTGCTGACGATCATAAGAAATCGGTATCGGTAAACCGGCTTTATCGGGTCTAAATACGGCTTACAAGAGAGCATTTAATAACTATGTTCAAGCGAGTAAGTGTCTTCCCTCTTTTGTTAAGATAAATATAAACCTTTCCCAACAAAAATGGAGTATTAAACTTGTAGTCACAAAAATACCACACTATATTGTACTATTTCAAGTAAAGTTGTTGAAAGGGAAATAACTCACATTTTCCCACAAAAATGGAGTTATTACTTGAAACGACAGACGAGGACCAAATTATATGGTAAAATCGTCAACATTTTGCATACAAACTTTCTTTTCGAAAGATATTGCAATTTAAAAGTTTATAAGCGGTTTCCACTCTTTAAAACGAACCGGTACTTGCAAAGGTGCTTGCCAAATACTTTTGGTCCTTATCAACTGCGGGCATACTTCCTTTTTATGAATTAATATTGGAAAATGCATTTTGTTGCTCTAACCACTTCTTGTTGTATATGTCTGTAATCCTCTATATTAATACCATTGATGAACAGGTAACCAAATTAGCCAGTTAAACGATGCACTTTTATTGTTGTCTTTTTTAGTGGTTGCAAACCAATCAATTTTAAAAAAATTGCTTAATTTTATTTTGAACATTAGGAATTTTAATAGTTTTAATGTTTTGTTTTCTGGTTGTAATATAATACTAAGTTTTATGTAATCATAAATGATAAGTCACATTTTCCCTCCAACAAAATAACAAACTAAAAACAACGAGAAAATTACAGTGCAGAACTCATCGAGGCTTGACTACTGACCCGATTGATCTTAATTTTAGTGTCGGCTATTTGTTTCACGTGACAGTTGTCCAGCGTTAAATAAATTTGAAACACGGCGCCAGATATGGCGCGCTTCAAATAGTGATGGACAAAATACTGGGTCATAGAGTTTTTCAATTCCATGAAGTATAATGTAATTTGTTTTTAAATTTGTAAAAATGCATAACTAGTAAGGAAGTTATTTTATTTAATCTTAAATCAAAATTAAATCATTGTTATACACAACGAAGCCTAAGAATTGTTGCCAAAAAATTAAAAAGGGTCATTATGTCATTTTTTAAGCGTTCGCCACTTTTACCCGACCCGATTACTTGACAAGTTACTCTATTTCGGTCCTATGCGCAAAATAAAAACTGCGGGCTTTTCCCGTATTGCCAACTACGCAATGGAAGTTGAAAATATTATTTTTGCGTTCTGCTTGTTTCGATTATAATAGCCCGTCGATCCTCTGCAGAAGAATGTCATTAAACAAATGCGTGAAGCTTAAATTTCATACTCATTTGCATAGATGAATCGTTGGATGGGCGCAAAATAACCAAGCAGTTGTTGCGCCCTAAAACCCCAATCAACAAACAATAGATGAATCGTCATTTTTTACGCATAAACATCATAGGCGGATCCAGAACAGGTGATTTTGTCTGTTTGGGGGCAAATCCCAAAAAGTGTCGTACATTTCTGAAAACTCATCGGATTTCGCTTGCTTATGTATCAGTAACTGATTTAAAGGGAGTGTGCCTACTCTTTTGGAAAAGTCAAATATTATTTTTATTACGGTAAGAAGCTATTGCTTTGATTATTGGTTACAATAAAATTAACGTCTGGAGCCCATTTAGTTGAATTATTTACTATATATTCTGAATTTTGCATTTGTTCTTGTTTTCAACCTAAAAACGATCGTCACTATAAACAGAGTAGCGAAGATGTTACCTATAATGGGCGCCCTTGAGACAGAGCTAACAATATATGCTAGCGCTGTAATTTAAGAGCAATGATTCTAGTGCGAAAGCTCTCTGGCGACTATATGATAATTAATTCTTCCAGTATGTGATTGGCGATCTTTTGGGAATATCTCAGCAACTAAAGTGATTCTGGAGAAATGAAGTACATGGCTAAATTCAGAAAATATTTCTACACAACTAGTGTCAACAAACTCCACATGACCAATGTGATAGGCCACTCCCTTTAAAACAAACTTGCCTTAAGTAAAAGTTGTTAAATTTTAACGATATCAATCTTCAGGAAAATAATATCAAATTTGCGACCGATTTCGGTGGCTTTGTTGGGGGCCATGGCCCGTGGCCCCCTCTGGATCCGCTCATGATAAAAATGGTGTTGCAAAGACATCAATAAAATGCTCTTACATTCCCAAATAACATACTTATTTGTTTTCCTTGAAAAAGGTGATGAATTTATAGAAACCATTGCGTATATACGATTTGGGGACGAAATATCTACACCGAGTTCAAAGATATAAGCAAATTTGGATGGCGGAAGATTGGCTATCCAGCGGGGGCCCGGTTTAGAAGGGTCGGAAGTCGATCTCGGAGTAAGGACGTCGGAGTCGACATCCTCGGAGGGTCGGAGTCGGAGTCGGATCCTAGGTTGGAGTCACCTTGACACCGACGCGACTCCCGCAGCCCTGCCTTCTAGTAGCGAAAGCTCTCTGGCGACTATCGATAATTAAGTACTGCCAAGTAAAATGTGAATTGGCGACTTTAAATATCTCAGCAACTAAAGTGAATATGGGGAAATTAAGTATATGGCCTAAATTCAAGAAAAATCTGTTCTACAGACTAGTGTTAACAACTTCACATGACCAATGTGAGTAGGCACACTCCCTTTAACATAATTTTTCTTTAATTTTTAGTAATACGTTTAAAGGAAATTTTAATCTGGTTATCAGAATATGTGGTAATCGCAAACCAATTCCTCAGTTTCCAGACAACTGCCATTCTCATCATCACAGCACAAGCAAAAAGTCAGTTCACTCCTTTTGCGAGATAAATAAAACAATAGCGTCTTGTTTTCACTAGCTGTCATGGATGTAACTTTAGTGCAAAGGGGGGTTGTAGCTACAACCCCAATTATTTGGGAATTTAACATTAAGCCTATGACAAGATGTGGTACAAATGGGCTCTTAACAACTAAGTGCACCCCAATGATTTGCAAAAAGTTACATCTCTGCTAGCTGTTGCTACCATGCGAGTAAGACATTCTGTTCTGCACACACTACTAAGTCTCGAAAAGTTTCTGCTTGAAGCAATAGCCTACTTTTGCAATAAGGTACAATTTGATTGAATGAATTTAGATGAAATGGATTTGTATGAAAGTAAGATGTGTTCATACATCACTCATTAATTACATTTGACTGACAACATATTCTGAACTCAGTGAGTCTAAATTTGATGCTGAGTGTAAGCCGGGTTTTGTTGATTTAAGCTGGTTTGAACCGGCTTAAATTAATAAAAGCCACTGGCTGTCATAAATTTAATTTAAGTCGTCTTTTTCCAACCCTGATATTGGCTATGTTGTAACGTATTTTGACAAGTCAGTGTTCTAGGTTAACCCGCGAGTTACTGGGGGGGGGGGCTAATTTATAGCTCCCCTCCCGTTATTTTGCAATATTTCCTAAACGAACAGCGATATCGTCATTAAACTCTCAGTACCTTATCGCACATCAATTTGACACATGCTACCCGAAGGAAAAAGATAAGACTATGAATGGTCAAACATGAATGACGTCAGAGTGACGTCATGTTCTGCGTTTTTTTGTTGAAAAATAAGGTTTTGCGGCAAACGCTGTCAAAAGTACAATTTATAAGATAACTTAAATTGTTATATACCTTATGACAGATAATTAACTCAGCTATAAAACTGCAGTCTCGGATTTTCAAAATTTGATGAAACTAAATTTTTTGAGATTTTTTTTTTTAAATATGAATATATATGTTCTAGAAGAGTGCAATGAATTTGTGTAGCAATTTTGAAGTCGATATCTTCAAAAATGACTGCTTTACGACGTTTTAAAGTCAAGATTCGACCACCTCTACAGCATAACCAATAACCATGCATACAAATTGCATTTACGTTTTTTGCCTTTTACTTCTATTTGCATGGACAAAAAATGTTTTAATGTCATTTTTCGCGTTCTAGTTGAAAAACAAACTCATATACATGTGTTACGAATCCTAATGACCGTAATCTGCAGTTTGACCTCGTGACCTCGGATGACCTTGATCTGACCCAGCGTCCTAAACAGCTTAGAATGGTAATTAGAAGTGTAAGACACACGAATCATACCGATTAATCAACTGATTATGCGTTTAATATCGCATTTTTGCGCGACGATTCCAGCCACCGGACTTTGATGACACGGTCCAACATTTTGTCTTTGACGTGACCTGTGACGTCATCGGTGACCCTGAGACTAACAATATTATGTTTCCCTCGACAAATGTAACAGAGCTATCTAATGCCGTTTGAATGTTAAGATTGGTGCAGTAGTTCCGGACATCAGAGGGGGGGGGGGGGGCTATGAATAGCCTCCCCCAGTAACTCGCGTTACAGAATATACCCCAGTAACGCGCGTGTTAAGTTAGTTCACGTATCAAGGCCGCTCGTGACCCGTCTGACATTCCACATGCTTGAAAAGATCACGAATGCATTGGTTAGCTGCTGAACTTGCAAATGATGCCCATAGTGGCTATGCTGTAACGCATTATGAGAAGCCAATGTTCCAGGTCAAGTCAGGTCACGTGTCAAGGTCACACATGACATATTTTACATTCCAAACAATCGAAAACATTGTGAATGGTTTGGTCAGCCTACGGCCTTTTAGATGAGACCCACATCAGCATATTCTTACATCATAATTCAGGGGTCATGTAGGGTCACGTGGCAGTGCCTATTTTAACCCGCGTCCCACGGGGGTGTTTACCCTCCTGTGGTTTTATCGAGATAACGAAAAAACGGCGCCGTGTAGCGCCGCCAAGTTTGGCATAACTTATCATTGGTCCTTTCTGCACATTTTGTGAAAATTCAATTTTTGTGTCGGAGTAGGTCACCAGGTCAGGTCAAGTGACCCCACCTCGCAAAAAGTTTGCGGTCGTGCCATGACCACTGTTTCTAAGGGATCGATATCAAACTTTTAGGATTACGTTAAGTCATCAACTCATCAGTATCTACAAAATGTTTATCTCGTTTTTTTTGTATAGTTTGACCTGGGTCGGTCCCAATTTTGTGACCTTCCATTATAAGTCAATGGATAAATATTAAAAATGCTCTTTACTTTATTCTAGGATATCAAAGTCCATTTCATTTCTGGAAATATTATCATAGGATATTATGTATGATCCGAATGCAGGTTTTGTTCAGTGACCCATACGGGGTCATCTGAGGCCATCCGAGGTCACCAACACTTTTTCGTCAATAACTATGGACATAATGCAGTTAGAGAAGTGCAACTTTCACCAATGTGTTTGTCTCGTCGTGACACGTTTCCTAATTTGCAACATGATCTACTTGGGTTACCACTTGACCTTCACCTGAGGTCATTTTTTAAGTTGACCAAACATGGTAGAAGTTAACAAATTTCAATGTGTCTTGACGAGACAAACACGATGGCGTAAACAGTATTGCGTTATCTTTATTTGGTAAGAAGTTATTTGCGAAAAAATGCATAAAAATAATATGTTTTACTTTAATGACCTAGAGCCTAAACTATTGAACTGAGGTCAAATTTTAGGACAATTCGGTCGATTGCAAATTGATATGGTTAGCGATTTTTTTCCGTTTGTTTCTAGTTAGCATAGTTTTCGAGATATTTGGGGGTTTCTGGAGCGATGTCCTGAAACTGGAAATTTGACCTTCGATGACCTCTGGTGACCTGAATGTTGACGAGCGAAAAAACTGAAATAATTTCAAAATAATTTTTGATGACAGTTTGAACAGTGTTTTTTGTTTTGGTCTACGTGCCATAGGAGCCAAGTTAGAAGGAGGTGTTCAACCCCCTCCCCCTAGTAGGGCGCGGGAAATCTTGACTGTTGAGGCCCAGTGGGGCGCGGGTTAACCCGCGCCGGGTCGGGGGAGGCGTTTAGACGCCCCCTCAGTTTTTTTTTTCTCTGGATATCGTGAAAACGGCGGCACGTAGCGCCGCCAAATTTTCTGTACCTGTTCATTCATTCTTTACCCAGTTTTTTTTTTTACTTCAGGTCACATCAGGTCAGGTCACCAGGCCAGGTCATGTGAACCCGCCTAAAAAAAATTGCGGTCCTACCAAAGCCGAGTTTTTTGTTGATCGGTTTTGTGCTTACAGGATTTCATGAGAGCATTACTACATATAGTTTGTATGTCTCGGATTTTTCATATCGGTGACCTAAGGTCAGGTCATTTTCTTTCTCGCCTCATTTTGAACTCGCCATTATAAGTCAATGGGGAAATATTCAAATGCTTTCCATTCTGAGGATACGCATGGTATCAGCCCAATTCCTTCTGTATCATGTTATTATAGGCCATTCTTGAAGACCAAGGTGCATTCTTTGTTCTGGTATCCCTATAGGGTCAGCCGAGGTCATTCGAGGTTATCAACAGGACAACACATTTTTGTGAATAACTGTCGATACAATTGAGATAGAGAAGTGAAAACAGCACCAATGTGTTTCTCTCGTCAAGACGCGTCTCCCAATGTGCAACATGACCTTATTGGGTCGCCACTTGACCTTGACCTGAGGTCACACTTTTAGGTTGACCTAACCTGGTAATTATATGCATGATTCGAAGCGCCTTGACGAGAAAAACACGATGGTGTCATAAATATTTCCGTATATCACTTATGTAAACAGTTATTCGTGAAAACAGTTTTGACAAAAATAACATTTTAAACTTTTGATGACCTCTGGGGCCCAAACTATTGACCCGAGTTGAATTTTGAGGACATATCGGCGATTGCAAATTTCAATAGCCATCGATTGCTTTTTTCGGTTTTCTCCTAGCTCTCATAGTTTCCGAGATAATTGGGGGTATCTGGAGCTTAGTCCTAAATCTGGAAAGTCTGACCTTTGATGACCTCTGGTGACCCTAGTATTGACCTGATACAAATTTTCACCGAAATACATTTCTAAATAAATTTTGACGAGCTCTCGAATGGTGTTTTTGGTTTAGTTCTAGGTCCCATAGGAGCCGAGTTGGAAGGGGGCGTCGAAACGCCCCCCCCCCGGCCCGAGGAAGTTGGCGCCGAGCACCGGCCCGGCGCGGGTTAAGCACCGTTTTCTTCTAAACTTGTGATTGGCCCAAGCCGATTTTTCTTAGTTTGTAGAGAACTTGTTGGACAATATTACAATTCCATGTAAGAATGAGCAAAATCGGAGGTGGCCTGATTTTGGTATTCAAATTTTAAGATTTCAGTTCAAGATCTTTAAGATTTCAGTTCAAGATCTAGTCAGGTCAGAGGCCATTGACCTCAAATGTTCTATGTGCAAAATAAATTTGAACCCTTATGTCTTATTGCATGCATTTGGTTTCGTGATACTGGCATGCAAATTTTATGGGCGTTAATTGACCAAAGGTGTCGGCGCGCCTTTGGTTTGGTGTCGGCGCGCCAATAAACAAACCAAATGGCATACAAATTTTGAGATGATTTTTTTTTGTCAAAAACTAAAATCTTACAGCCTCCGAGATAGCCATTTTTTACCCTTTGGTATTTTTTTTAATGTTTTTTTTTCTTAGAAAATGCCTTTGTACCGCCTGCTATTTTTATCGTCAAACTCCTGTTAAGTGAGTAATGACGTCACTCAATTTGCTTTGAACAAAATCGACGATATTGCTTCTTTTTTGCACGGTAGTGTCCCAATATTGAACGATTCGGGTGAGACATAACACCCAAATATGAATAATTTTCCTCTCTCACTCCCCATTTTAGGAGTGAAATTTCCTCTCCCAAATCATAAATTGTCATATTGATTATGACATAAGCAAATATAGACAAAAAATGCATGATTTCAACGATATAACTGCTATTTACATTCAAAACAGAATGCAATATTATACCATTTCCTGCATCATTTGCCACTCTCATGCTCTTTTTGGCTCACTTTTTCCACTCTGACACCCAAGCAAAAATGCAATTTTGGGACACTGTTGCACGGAAGACGTAAAATTGATGTAGAAGAAGGTACCCGAAGTTTTGCATTGATAGCTCTGTTTGTTTGTTAACCCGCGCCCCACTGGGCCTCTGCATTTCCCTCACCCTACTGGGGGGGGGGGGGGACGCCCAGTTCTAACTCGGCTCCTATGGCACGTAGACCAAAACAAGAAACACTGTTCGAACCGTCATCACAAATTATTTTGGAACTATTTCAGTTTTTCGCTCACGTCAAAATTCAGGTCATCAGAGGTCTCATGGAAGGTCAAATTTTCCAGTTTTAGGACATCGCTCCAGAAACCCCCAAATATCTCGGGAACTATGCTATCTAGAAACAATCGAAAAAATGACAGCCATTACAATTTTAAATTGACCTGGTTGTCGTCAAATATGTCATCAGGTCAATAGTTTAGGCTCTAGTCCTAGAGGTCATTAAAGTAAAAAATGCTGATTTTTGGCAAACAATATTTTTTGCAAATTACTTCTTACCTAATAAAGATAACGCAATACTGTTTACGCCATCGTGTTTGGCTCGTCAAGGCGCTTTGAAATTTATTTTTTTACCATGTTAGGTCAACTTACAAAAATGACCTCAGGTCAAGGTCAAGTGGTGACCCAAGTAGGTCATATTGCATATTCGGAGACGCTTATTGACGAGACAAACACATCGGTGAATGTTGCTTTTCTCTACTGCTTAATGTCCAAGAAGTTATTGACGAAAAGGTGTTGGTGACCTCGGATGACCTCAGATGACCCCGTATGGGTCACTGAACACAACTTGAACTTGTATCATACATAATATCCTATGTTAACATAATTCAGAAGAAAATGGACTGATATCCTCGAAAAGAAAGCATTTTAATATTTTCCATTGACTTATAATGGGGAGGTCACACAATTGCCCCGACCTCAGGTCACGATATACACAATCCGAGATCAATATTTTGTAGATACTGCTGACTTATTGCAATCCTACAAGTTTGGTATCGATCCCTTAGAAACTGTGGTCATGGCACGACCGCAAACTTTTTGGGAGGTGGGGTCACTTGACCTGACCTGGTGATCTGAGCTAATCCGACACGAAACTTGAACTTTCGCAAAATGTGTGGAAAGGATCAATAATAAGTTATGAAAAATTTGATTTTTGGAATTTGTTATGTTTATTTTTGGCTATGGAGGTTTTTCGTTATCTCGATAAAACCGCAGGGGGAGGGTTGTTCAATCCCCCCCCCCCCACCCCAGTGGGATGCGAGTTAAGCTATTACGCAAGTCTGTCAGGATGGGCGCAAATTGACCCAATGGTGTCGGCGCGCCCTTAAACCCCAATAAGCAAAAGTCCGCCAGGAGAGGGAGGGGCGTTTTTCGTCTCCCCTCCCAGCCAGTGGCGGGTTAACGGGACTCTGATGCTTTGCAGCTGTCAACTAATATATTGCCAGCGAGAGAAGGGAACTTTGATTGTATGGGAAGTCTCAGCACTTGGAGAGGCTATTCTGACCATTGGATGATCATTAAATATCGGAGGCCCATGCTGAATACTTGTGGGTCGTGTTTATTTGCTAAAGTGTACAGCATGAATAAATCCTTGCCAGTTCTCAGAATAAAACCTTTAGCAGTCTATGCAAACCCTCTGTACGTCTTGCCTAGTTAGCTTACACATTTTATGACTTATTTGAATTAAATTGCCTTGTTGTGTTGGCAGAATCGTGGTCTGTCTATCGTGGCAGAGATGTCAGAACAGAGCAGCTTACGTAACGAAGAGGAGAGCTTCGGCAGCGTCAGTCACTCATCAGAGCCATCAGAAGCGTCAACAGGAGGGGGTCTTCGCTCACCAGAGCCATCAGAAGCGTCAACAGGAGGCGGTACTCTGTCTGGTGGAGCAGAGGAACAATCAGAGGATGTCCGGTGGTCGGGGCCGGCGGACTCGCCAGGGGACGGAGAGTACTGTGACTTCGGACATCCAGTGGTGATCACGCCGGAAGATGACAGCCGTGGCCGACCTGGAGCCACCCCGTGCCGAGCTCTGCCAGGTCTGTACCACGGTCAGCACTGTCAGCTCTGTTGTGTACCGACCTCCGGGGGCATCAGATGCGACACCGCCTCGCACTGTGCATCTCATCAATGCAGTGGTGCTTTTGTTACATCTCCGAACATGTTGCCCTAACATATAACCCATTGTTCGTTTATGCACGATAGTAACAGACTGCATTTATTGCTCCTCGCGGGCCAACGTTGCTCCTCGCGGGCTTATATTATTGACGTTCATAAATCATATTCAGTGTCGAGAGCTGAACTGTACATTACCATATGCCGGGGATATCAAAATACATTGGCCGGAGAGGTGTGGTACAACTTGGTACAACGAAAAAGCCTAGGGCAAATTTGTTGTACCAGAGCGCGTGAAAACAGTGTTTGCGATAAAATCTGACTGAAATTCTGAAGTTTGTTGACTTCGCTTCCAGGCTCTTCAATTTCTATCGAGTCAAAGTTGACTCAAAATTATCATATTTATTTTTATCTGGTAAGGATTATCATGATTAAACATGGAATTGAAAAATGAGTTAAAGAGCTACATATTGAATTGACTTACGCGGCATATGGAAAAATTATACGCCACTCGGCCGGCAATAAATTTGTCAAGACCTCATGTGCTTTTCTTGATTTTGACCTCGGTCTTCGGCCTCGTTCAAAAATCCAGAAAGCACCTCGGTCTTGACAATTTATTTGCACCGGCCTCATGCGGTATTATATATTTTCTACCCACTGCGTGTCCGCTACTTTGTGCAGTAGCTACTGCGTTTTGGCGGCTAAAGCGGCCAATTTTCACGTCCACCGCAGCGTCACTGATCGATATAAGGGTGCCCAGTGACGCGGTCCTGCCAGTGTGACTGCCTTATAGTGCGTGATTAGAGGTGCACAATTATACGAATACTTTCTACACATATGCAGCAATTGTAATCTCATGCTGTGAAATACCAAACGAAAACATAATAGGCTGCTGAAAGCTTCTGGAGAACGCTGCTCCGAGGACTTTGTATGTGATGCTTTTCGTACCATGATTGAAAAATATCCATATCTGTGTGTCAGCCTTCGTCACTGTTTTCACCTCTGTCCGTGACGGCGGTGTGTGCGTGTGTGGGCCGACAGACCCGGCGGTGGTGACAGCGCTGTTCGACGCGTGCGATGAGCCGACCAGTGGCCAGGTGCCGGCCGGTCGACTGCTGCAGCACCTGCGATCGCACCTGCCCAACCTCTGCCGGTGAGAGAGAGCGCGACCTACCTAACCTCTGCCGGTGAGAGAGGGACCTGCCCAACCTCTGCCGGTGAGAGAGCGCGACCTACCTAACCTCTGACGGTGAGAGAGGGACCTGCCCAACCTCTGCCGGTGAGAGAGCGCGACCTGCCCAACCTCTGCCGGTGAGAGAGGGACCTGCCCAACCTCTGCCGGTGAGAGAGGGACCTGCCCAACCTCTGCCGGTGAGAGAGGGACCTGCCCAACCTCTGCCGGTGAGAGAGGGACCTG
>VOPJ01001418.1:120239-169794 GCA_014673585.1 Semibalanus balanoides
CGCAGTTTGATGATATCCACAAGTACTTGCAAGCAGCCGGCAAGTACCGGTCATTGAAAGCGTGGAACGCTTAGCAACTTTAACTTGAATTATCTCTTAGTATAAATGTTTTTATGCAAAACGTGATGATTTTACATTATATTTTGGTCTCATCTGTCAATTTCAAGTGTTAACTCCATTTTTGTGGAAAAAGGTGATTATTTCCCTTTAAAGGGACACTCCCACCTTTAAAAAATGTGTCAAATGTACGTCGTTTGTGGTGCAAAATATGAAGTGAATGCTGCCGAACACGATTATGACATTTGTTTCTCACAAACAGTGCTCAATTTAATAACAAATCAGTTTTAATATTTGGGCTGATGACGTCATATGAAGGAATTTTTGGGAAAAAAGAAAACCTTCACGCTGCCATAAGTAGGACTAGTGTATGGCTAATGTATGGCCAAAGGTAAAACAAGTCGACTGTAATCAACATTTAGTAAAGAGAGACTACGACATCGGCTCAGGGCCACCATTCAAATACATTGGGGACTGGGGATGTTACAGATGTAAAAAACAAACTCGAATTTCTCTGTGATTCGACCTCAGTGGTTGTTTTAACTTATACCATACATAATTTCAATGCCAAGCACGCAAAATGGCTATCTAAAATCAAATATTATGTTAAGGTAGGACAGTCCCTTTAAGCCAAACCCAACCGTCGTATTTGATCCCATATCTCACCACCAGCAGGTCGTCGCTGTCGAAGATCTCCGGCAGGGAGGAAGTCGGGTGGATGTGGCGGCACATGGCGCGGGCATCGTCTGCCGTCACCTCCGTGAAGGGAGGCACCGACAGCGGCAGGTAGCACTTGCTGTCAATGAGGAACCAGTTGGTGTTGGGACAGGTGGCGAGCACAGCGCCGAGCAGCGCCAGCAGGCTGAGGAGGGTGCCGAGCGGGCCTGCCATGACGTCTGTCTGCTGCTGTCGCTGGTGCAGGACTGATGCAGAGACAGTGGCTGGCTCGCCTCGGGCCCTGCACCTTGTACCACGTGTCCCACGCACCACACACACCACCGGCCCGTGGCCGGCTCACCTCGGGCCCTGCACCTTGTACCACGTGTCCCACGCACCACACACACCACTGGCCCGTGGCCGTGTGAGCCGGCCAGGCTGGCAGCTGAGCGCTGGGAGCAGGTGCATCTGGAGGCAGACAGTCCGGTCTGCAGCATCGATGATAAGCAGGACTAGGGCTGCGGAGGCGGAGTCGAGTCGAGTCGGAGTCGTAGAATTTCCGACACCGACTCTGGCTGTCAGTTATGGACAACACATTGGCTATAGGTGCATTTTAGTGAACCACCGGTGGCGATGACTAAATAAATCATGCCCCTTCGCCCTAGCTCGACTTAGTTTGCTTCGATTCCCTTGTCAATCAATGGTATTTAGTCATAAGGTAGGTACCATGGTGGGCGGAAGAGAGCCTATACTCTGTCGTCGGATGTAGATCCAAATTGCCACCGCCAGGAATTGTAATCCGCCATTAGTCGCGATTACACAGCAATTATACGATTCCACTAAAACATATATCTCTAATTCCATAAGTGCAAAACACCTCTAGTTTAGAGATATGTCTGATATTGTGAACGACATATGTGCAAAGCACCTCTGGATTAGAGACATATCTAGTATTCTAAGGGACTATATCTGTTCACGAGATCGACAGTTGCATTACCTAACACACTGTTTTACGTCGATTTGATTGAACGCAAATTAACTAAAAAACATTCTTTATAGATTGTCAATATAATATAAGTGTCTCTGCTGAATTATTCAGGATATTAAATAATTATGTATATTTACGTAATTTACGATTATGCGCTCTGATTGGTCGTGATGTCAATAAGCAATAGGCGCAAAGTTACCTGAGTTAGTTTTTAGCAGTTCGGTTGCCTTTTTTTAATATGGAGGTTCGACGAAAAAATAGACATCACATTTATCGCGTGGAAATCAAAGCTCGTGATATGGCGAATTTGAGCAGATGTCGCTCATTTGAAATCATGCAACTTTACTGAAGCAAACACATAACTAAAATTGTTGAATGTCAACGACATACCTTTTGACCAAATAAATCATCTTAACGGCAGCTCACAGGCATTTTAACGGATTGCTACAGCAAAACATATCCTAATGGTGATCTAGATCTCTTTCCATACAAGCTCTGGACCCGACAGAAACTATTTCAAAACAGCATTGAGGCCACGGTCGCATTGTGCAAGTAGTTTCTGGGGAAGTGTCTCAGTGAGGGCAGCATCCGGATTTGAGACCACTTAACAGCTTCCTGTGGAGGTATAACTAAACGAGTTATAGGTGTTTAAGAAAAATATATAGACCAGAAAGCAACTAAAGACAGCCGTGGGAACTGCAGTGCGGACCATCCCCGCCGATAGGTACCCGTAAGCAGCTTGGTAAGTATGAGGTGGAGGGCAGAGCTGTGCCTCAGCCGAAACGGACCTATCTCGAACATATGCTCCAGAAGATATTAAGATGACGCTTTGTATTTTGAACATGCACAGCATGAATCTCCATGAATTTCTGGGTAGTTTGGTGTGAACAATAAGTCATCGGAAAGCGCTTAACCATTTATATTTGCCACGGGAAATGTCAGAAATAACATGCTTTTCTATAGGCATGCGCAATATTATTGCTAAATGACGTCACTACATCAAGTGCTTTATAAATAATAATGCACTTTTGCATACAAATATCAATTGAAATTTTATTTTTTATGCAAAACGATGTGTATCACGATGATCAGAAAAAACTTTTATTTTGCACATATTCACCAAACAATCTGCAACTACTATGGATTTCAGACCGCGTGAGACCCCGTTTTTGGGCGATAATTTGTTAAGAAATGGCCGAATCCGAATCGAATTTTCGCACAGTCTATTTCAGCCCAGGCGCCAATTTCTGTCCGTATAGTCTGTTCACAAAAATCACTACTTATGATACTTGCTATTGACTCGTAACGTTACGATCTGCTCGGTAAACCAAATCCCAGTGACCACACAGCATAGTTTCCAGTGGGTGCATAAACCCCAAGCCCAGCCCAGCCGAAACCCATGAACACCAAGCCCAGACCCAGACCATGCCCATTAAAATTAATAATATTGAGGCTCATGCCCGGTCCGGCCCATCCATATTAAGCAGATTATTATTTTCACAAAATTTGCAACCATTTTCCTAACATATTTACTTGCATGCTATTAACGATAAATACTATCACGCACCTGTGCATTGCTGTGGCTTTTGGCTCATTGAACACTTTTCGGTCAACATTGTCATACTGGATCAGACTTTGGATCGGACATGATTTGGGAATTTTAAATCTTTTACCAGTGCCAGGTACTTACCTTGATTTATTGCTCTCATATAATTGTCAAAATTGATTGTTTAAGTGTCCTATATCATTTATTAACATATTTACCTGGTTAAACATCTGGTTGTCAAGTAAAAAAATAACGGCTAGCAACATGACTCAAAAATTGTCATACTCATGCCCACACAGTACCCATGAAAAGTAAAAAACGCATACCCAGCCCAGACAATCGGAATAATTGAGTGGGAACTCATGGGTGCACCCGATCCATTGCAAACACTGCTCCACAGGAGAGGCTACCGTGACGTTGGTTGTGTGTTGAGACCTCAACAGTATGTGACTACCGACGATGATGACGATAAGACAGCACGTGCTTTTGAAGTCACAACCTATACGTCACGGTAGCCGCTACTGTGGGAATGGGTCTACCGAGCAGATTTTAACGTTTACGAGTCAATGACAAGTACCATAAGTTTTGATTTGCGTTAACAGACTATACGGACAGAAATCGGTGCCTGGCCTGAAATAGACGGTGCAAATTTTGTGTTCGGATTCGACCATTTCTTAACAAATTATCGACAAAAGACGGGGTCTTACGCGGTCTGAAATCCATAGTTGTCCATTCTACCTCCACTCAAAGATATCAGAGTTATCAAAGGCGTGCTTTAATGAAAGTATTCTAAAAATCGAACATCACTGAATACATATTTTTGGCGAGGACATGCCGGTCGCGGGGTCATACATCAAGCTACATTCCTATATAGGTACTCAGTACACAATATTGCATTAGTATGAAAAGGTTGAAGGCGCTTGCGTGCATTCTATAGGTATGAGCAGTGGCGTACTTATAAGTCCGTCAGGGAAGGAGGACCAATTTCTCAAGAGGGCGCTGTCAACAAAAAGTGTTGTTGAGCGGGGGGAGGTTAATGATAAAGCAATCAATCGATCCATTTATTCCAACACCCCTTCACCCCGCTCCGCCACTGGGGGAGGACGGGGGACATGTCCCCCCAACATTTTCGAATTTTAACATTAGGCATATGGGCGTTGCATGGAAAGAATGGACCTCAAAATGCCTTCGTCCACCCCCCCCCCCCTAACTTTCGGGAGGTGGCGTCGCTCTTGCTTCATAGAGACAAGGGAGAAAAATCACATGTACAGATAAACAGTGAGCATATAAATGACAAGGTAGGATACATAATTTATATACGCCCACGCCAGCGTTGGAATTCTGTCCGCTTTCTGGTCCGGTATTTTGCTCTCTTCAGTGAGTTACCCCCGTTTCAGCATTAGCCTTTCGGGTACAGGTCACGCTGCTGCCGTGTAAACAGGTTGAGGTGAAAACTTTGTGCTCAAACGAGTTATATTCTGGACTCTATAATTGTTATATTCTGGACATCAAAAGATAAGTGTGTATATTTAGCAGGATACGTACTTGTTACTTGGATTTATGTGTTATCGTTTATAACCTACGCATATTCTGGAGTTCAGAATATAACTAATTTGTGCAAAAAGTTTGCACCTCTACTGGGGAATGAAGCGGCATCATGAGGCATATATAGCGGCATCATGGCATCATGGCGTTAGCTGGACCCGAAAGGCTGATGTCGAAGTGGGGTAACTCACTGAAGAGAGCAAAATACTGGACCAGAAAGCGGTCAGAATTCTATCTCTGGCACACTCTATCTAAGCCGTGTCATTGACCGGCACACACTCAAACATGATCAGCCACACTAAATATGAGGCATCACCAGAAATCGAATGAGGCCCCAATCACAGTGGTGTATTTTTACGTAAATGAATGGTAGAGCCCAACTGCTCCACCGAAACCTAACCTACCCTCAACTACACTTTCTCCTCGGGTTTCAAGCACCCAATTTTGCACTCCAGCCTCCAATCATAAACATAAGCGGATCCAGAAGGGTGATTTTGTCAGTTTGGGGGGGACAAATCCCAAAAAGTATCGCACAATTCTGAAAACTCATCGGATTTCGCTTGCTTATGTATCGATTTAAAAAACTTTCCCTAGTAAAAGTTGCTTAGTTTTTCGATAATCTCAGGAAATGTGTCAAATTTGCGCCGATTTTGGGTGGTTTGGGGAGGGGCCATGGCACCGTGCCCCCCCTTCTGGATCCGCCCATGATCATGAAATTATATACAAAATAAACGAGGTACAGTTCAGATCACTGCAACAACGCCAAAGGATTCCAATATCGTCCCGGATGCCCATTTTGCGGGTAAAGGCAAGAGGGAGGAAATCTTACCTAGCTGTCCGTCCCAGTGAGGCACAGCCTTTTTCACATTGTGACCGACTCAGTTCATCCATGTGACGCACAGCTTTTTACATTGTGACCGACTCAATATGATGTGTCGATAAACCCGACACCAACCCAGACTGGCAGAGCAGTTAGCTGATCTGTAACCCAGCATAGCATATATTGTATTCAGTAACAGGGTAAAAGCGACGCACTAGTATTTGAACAAGTACATTTTAGCTTGTCCGGAGTCAGACCGGTAGTCTATTCAATAATCATGGAGATTGGCACTTCAACAAAAAATGGGGAAAAATGTAGAAAAACACCACATAGATATGAATGGCACTGTCAAACAGGTTTGGTGGCATATGAAATAAGGATTCAGTAGTTAGTCATGTTAGAATTCAGACCGTTATTGTTAAAGGGAATAGTTCACATTGAAGAAAAAAAAACGAGAAAAAGCTCAGAAATGATGAAGAGAAACAAGAAATTAGGTATCATATTACTAGTAAGTCAAAGAAACCTATATTTACGCGGAAAAAGCAATAAAATGTCAATTAATTTGGTGATCATTCATATTTTTTTTACCTCAAAGTAAGCGAAATCAGCTGGTGAGAGAGACACGCAACGTCAGATCGATTTTGTGAAGGATCGTCAGTCGTATACTGGTGCGGTACTGCAGCAAGTACATGGTGTGTTGAAGAGTGCGGAAGATACACGCTTTGAAACCTTATCACAGTATTGGCTTTAAGTAGGTTATCCGCACTATCGTAGATTTCAACTACTATGTCAGGTGGTACGTGCCGCCACCTGTCGCTCACTGTCCGTGTCTGGGGCGTCCGTCTGGATTGGTGTACAAGGTCATGGCACGGTCTGAACAGTCTACTGGCGTATCGGTTCTCAGCTCGTCGGCTCTATGACTCAGCCCGGGCGGCATTAAACAGCGGCAGCGCGCACTGGTACGTAGTGGGTAGGTGAGTGTGAGGAGAAGATTAACAATTTGGTACGCGAGCCTGGAACGTTCAGGCTCAGCGCTGAAACGCTTACGCATGACGCTACAGACGTTGACTTTATAAAAATTTTTTAAGAGAGATTAAACATAAAAAATCACTAGCATAGCATACCAATGACAAGTCCATTTTGCAAAAAAATATATGAGTACTGAAAAGTATGGTTTTGTAGCGACTTGCACTTGTCCCCAAGTCTTTACAGTCATGTGGTCTACAATCATACGTCACTCAGCCATAATTGCAGCCAATAGCGATGCGAGTTACCGGGTATATCCCGGTCCCGGACTTTTAGGCTGAAATTAAATAATTTAAGAGGTCTCTCTTTGGAAATTGTGAAAGCGTCACAAGTCATCTTTCGAGCATGCGCCACAACTTGGCTATCTCAACTCAAAACCTTATGTTAAAGGTGAACTATTCCCTTTAAAGGTTAGAGGAAGGTTTGACAGTGCCTGCATTAACTAAAATAAATGAAAACAGTGTGCAGTAACCATACAACAGACCATTCACCATATCACAATCAGGGCCAGTGGCCCCCAGCCAGTCGCCCGCAACAGGACAGGTACACCATCCGAGCAGAAGAAGCGAAGATGGCGCCACCGGGTCAGTGGCGCCACCTTCGCCAGCCGGGTACACTGACCCCGGCCAACAGGCGAGCCACCCCGGCACCCGGGCGAGCCGCCCTCAGGTATTATGCTCGCCGTTCATTCATAATTCCATCGAGTGCGCTACAACGAATCACCCAGGCGAGCCAGTCTAGCCAGTCGGGCAAGCCGACCCCAGCCAGCAACGCGCCACTCCAGTCACCCGTGGCCCCGGGCGAGACGACCCCAGCCAACCAATCGAGCCCCCGCCGTCCAGCAGTCAGTCAGATGCATCGTCTGCAGCCACTCGGACGTGAATTCCTCACTCCACCCACCAGGCGAGTCTCTACCAGTCGGTTTCGTCCTCAACTCGCAAGCTGCCGCAACGGGCTAGCACATGGCGGCGGCGATGAGCACAAGCTGCTCCACTGGGTGTACTGTTAGAAGCTAGTGCAGTCGCAGGTGGGCAACGCCCACGGGGCCAGTCCCGGAGCCCCGTCACCGATGGAGGCCACACCGCTCAGAGCAGCTCCACGTCTGGTGAGCCGTATCCGGTGGCCGGCGCAGCGCCGAGACCGGTGGCCGGGCGAGAGACCCAGCCAAACCAATCGGCCCCCGCCGTCCAGGCAGTCGTCGATATGCATGTCTGCAGCCACTCGGACTGTGAATCATCACTCCAACGAAACAGGCGAGTCCTCTCCAGTCGGTTCCGTCTCCGCTCGCAACAGCACGGAGCTAGCCACATGGCGTCGCCGGAGAGCAGTAAGCATGCTCCAGCCTGGTGTCCTGCAGAAGCGGTAGTCGCAGGTGGAGACAAGCACCGATCCAGCCGCTGAGCCCCGGTGCCCCGATGGAGTGCATCAGCTAAGAGCAGTCCACATGCTGGTAGCCTGTAGCGGCGCCGGCGGCGCCGCCGAGACTGTGAAGGAAGCGGTCAGATAGTCAGGAGACGGTTGCCAATTGCCATGGGGCGGTCGCGCCGGCTCCAGCAAGTTCGAGGACGGATGGGCATCATGTTGATATCGAATCAGCCATAGATAAGTAAAATTAAAAATGTTCACATACAGAAGAATACAAAAAAGCGCGAGTTAGCCGAATAACTACCATCTAGAATTACGTGGGTATTAATAGGGGAGTGTGCCTACTCACATTGGTCTGTGGAAGTTGGTTGACACTAGTGCTTGAACATATTTTCTGATTTTAGCCATGTATTCATTTCCACCAGAATCACTTTAGTTGCCTCGAGATATTCAAAGTCGCCAAGTACATTCTGGCCACGAATATTAATTATAATAGTCAGAGAGCTTTCGCACAGAACATTGCCTTATATACAGAACGCTACATATAATTGTTACTATGGCGTAGCCAGTAAGTACATTTTCGCTACTCCTGTTTATAGAGAGATCGATTTTGAGTTTTGAAAAACAAAACAAATGCAAAACGAGAAAATAAGTAACAATTCAACTAAAGGGCTCCAGTACGTGAATTATCGTCAATAATCAAGCAGTAGCTTCTTAACCGTATAAAAAATATATTTGACAATTTCAAAGAGTGACACACTCCCTTTAGGACGATAAGTAGAAGTGCTAACTGAGTGATAATAACTAAAGCAGTAGCCAAAGCAGGGTAAAGGGCAAATCCTGAGGCCTGCCGGGCTAAGAAAAGTCAAGTGGTATGAGACATGTAGAGGGGCGACTTAGGAAAACTCTAAAAGGGAACGGAGACAAAAAATGGATAGTGAGGAAATAGTAAACCTAACAACTGGGAGCTTGTTAGTAAATTTCAATAAAGATATGAACTGATACATTTTTAAAAAGCCTTTGCTAGCAGGAATATGTAGCAAATTAGGTATAGACAGGCGTGCAATAGTTGTGTTCCAACCTAGGAGCTGAACAGAATAGGGTAAACAAGAGGTAATTAAAGTGTTCGATAATATGGCAGGACCGTCACATCAGACGGACTAATTCACAAAGTGTTGGTTAACTTTGTCTTTCGGATGGATTGGGGATCGGAACCCTATCCGGATTGGGTGGGGCAGTTGATTAAGCCAAGACATCATGCAAAAACAGGAGCAAACTGATTATCGCTAAAAAGGATCAGGGACCTTCAGTATCTTCAGCGTCATACGGAACGAAGGTGAAGTGTGCGAGAGCGTCCCCGCTCAGCATGAGCGGATAGCACGCTTTTGTATTGTGATGATGGGATGCAGTGTTGACTCATAATCTTGACCCACAAACATGACAAGGCAAGGTAAGATAGGAGAAGGATAGGCATTGTATACAGGAGAAGCAATGTTTTTTACAAGCAGTGTCTGGGCTCTACTTATTTATGCCTAGTTCTACTGTAATGCTGATCTTCCATGTGCGACTTAAACCTAAGGTCTTCATCGATCAAGACACCAAGATACTTGAATCTTGATGGTTCGAACCCACTTCAAATGCGTTAGATTGACTGGTATAGCAAGGTCATTTGAAGGAGACTGAGGAGAATAGAGCTGGTAGTAAGTTTTAGAAGTTGAAAGTGACAATCGATTTGCATGCAGCCATTCTGTGATCTTTGGAAATGACTCAGAGACAATAGTCTGCAAATCATTCACAGAAGGGACAGAGTATAAAATAGCCGTGTCATCGGCAAAAGAAGAAATTTTGCCTGCACACAAACAGAGGAAAGGTCGTTAATATACAATAGGAAGAGTAGAGGACCAGGAACAGATCCTTGTGGGACCCCGCAGGTGACGTCCTGCGCCCCCGAAACACATTACACGATATCAATGTAATGCACGCAAATACAGCACGTTAGGCAAAAATCCACTTCCGAGTCTTAGACCCACTCGGCTCGTGCCCAGTCACGTATAACCTGTACAGTCGGTCTATTATGTATCTTCCTTTTGTAGTTTATTAAACTCATCTAATTTCACTTCTGTGTGCATGAATGACTGATTTAAGGGAACATGTGGTACCTACCTAGGTGGGCACTACAAGTTCTTTTGTATCAGTCCTTCATTTACGCAGAAGTGAAGTTAGATGAGTTTCAGAAACTAAAAAAGGGAAGATACATAATAGACCGACTGTACCTGAAGATGGGAGCGACATTCAGCCTGCAGCCACTGCAAATTGAAACACTGTATGGGACCTACTTCAAAGCTGCGAATCTGATTATGTGCGAAGACGAATAACAAATGAGCAACGTTGGATCTATGATCCCACTGAATCCCACGACAAAACACATTGTAGACTGGAGCACACGTGACCTGCCTGTGCTCTTCCTCCACTCCCCAGCTGCGGCCCCAAACACTGCCGACTGGCTCTCCGCCCGGTACACATAGCCCCGGGCTAATTGTACCGTGTGCAAGCGTAGAAACCAGCTTCAAGGCCTCGCCAACAGATGGCAGGCCCGCATTTCACAGTCGATGCCAGGGTTCAGGAGTTTGCTCTGCCGCAAAGCATTAGAAACGGATATTTGCTTACAAACGGCCTATAGATGAAGTGAGCCAATGCACCACTATATCTCACCTGTTAAGCTTTAACCCTCACCTCACCTCACCTGTTTTAACCCTCACGCTGTGTGAGTGAGGGTTAATGATCACTAGCGTGACGTGTCAGGGGCGGGGAGTAACCCCTTGGCTTTGGCACTAATTGAGCTGAGAGCTCGATTAAAAAAGCGAGCGTTACTGCTTGGAGAGAGAACGCCATTTACATCTGATTTTAAGGTCTGGGTCATCAGTGAACTACATGAGGTTATGTCAAAGCAAAATGTTGTCGAATCGTAAAATGTGTAAAAAAAACTGAAGCTTATCAGGGCTGAAATGTAAAGCAACATCTTATAATGCTACAGGACGCCAAATTTGAAATCAGTCATCTAACAAAATGGCTAAAAAAAATGATAAATTAAAAAGCACGTCAGTCATTCTGAGTAGTGAACCTCTGGTGACCTTTGACAGGCCCAGTAGTAACAGATTTATGCAAGTTATATGATTCCCATATATTTGAGAATAGCGGGTCACAAACGGCACAGAACGGCAAAAGTCGAAAAGAGGACATGGAGGTCATCGAAGATGACCTTCCATTACTCTGAAAAGGTCAATCAAGGATACGAATGAAGAAGCGCACAATGTCAATCTAAAACACCTTTGCATAAGTGCTCCTGAACAACATAACACTCGGGAACTGCAAATGTTCGATAAGATCGGGTTTTCTACGGGACTAGTATTCGCTGAAACACTGGCCTTGAGAACAGTCTAAGAGATCATAGATGCATAAATGTTGAAGGTTCGATTATATTAGGCATGAAGTCGATATCTTCAAATGCGGCAGGTGCGTGCGTTGAGCATGCGGTGCGTGCTTGCGTGCGTGGGCGTGCTTGCGGTGTTGTGTGTGTGTGGTGTGCGTGGGTGCCGGTGTGTTGTGGTGGTGTGTGTGTGTGTGTGGTGATGTTGTGGTGTGTGTGTGTGTGTGTGGCGGTAGTGTTTGTGTTGGTGTGTAGTTGTGTGAGGTGGTATATATACTGTGTGTATGGTTAGTATGTATGGTGTTGTGTGTGTCGTGTCTGTGCTGTGTCTGTGTCCCTGGTGTTCTGTGTTGTGTCTGTGTCTTGTCTGTGTCTGTGTCACGTGTGCCTGTGTCTGTGTTGGTGTCTGTGTTGTGATCTGTGTGTTGTGGTGTGTGTCGCGCGCGTGGTGCGCGCGCGTGGTGTGGTGGGTGTGATGCGGTGTGTAGCGGTGTGTGGCGGGTGTGTGGCGAGTGTGTGCGGTTGTGGCGGGTGTGACGGTGTGTGTGCGGTGTGTGCGGGTGTGTTGCGGTGTGGTGGGTGTGCGGTGTGTGATGGTGTGTCGGGTGGTTTGGTGGTGCGATGTGTGCGGTGTTACGGGGTGTGCGAGTGTTGTCGTGTGTGTGTGGTGTGTGCGGTTTGGTGTCGGGTGTGTGGTGTGTAGTGGTTGGTGGCGGTCTACACTGCGGTGTGCGGATGTGCGGTGTGCGGTGTGGTGTGTGGTGGTGCACATAGTGTGCAGTGTGTGCGGTGTGTGTGGTGTGTGCGGTGTGTGTTGGTGGTGTGCGGTGGTGCGGGTGTGTGCGGTGTGGTGTGGTGTGTGCGGTGTGTTGTGCGATTGTGCGGTGTTGTGCGTGTGTGCGGTATATGTGTCGTGTGTGGTGTGGCGGTGTATGGTTGGTGCAGTGTAGGTGCGTGTGTGTGGGTGTGTGGCGTTGTGCGGTGTGAATGGTGTGCAGCTGCTGTAGGCGGGTGGTGGTGTGCGGGTGGTGGTTGCGGTGTGTGCCGGCTGTGGTAGTCGGTTGTTGGCGGTGGTGTGCGGTGTGTGCGAATGTGTGCGGTGTGGTGCGTGGATGTGAGGTGCTGTGTGCGCGGATGGCGGGTGGAGTGGTGGGCGGTGTAGGTGGCGGTGTGTAGCGGTGTGTGAGGTGTGTTGCGGTGTGGCGTTGTAATGGTGGGTGTGTGCGGTGTGTGCGGTGTGTGCGGTGTGTGCGGTGTGTGCGGTGTGTGCGGTGTGTGCGGTGTGTGCGGTGTGCGGTTAGTTAGGGTGCCGTTCGGCAGCCGGCGCGTCGTGCCCTCTCGGCCAGCGTCGTTTCGTCGGTTTCGACAGAGCCGGGGTCAGTCGGTGACTGTCGATGTCGGGTGGTGGTTCCGGCGGCCCTCTGGTCAGGCGGACACAGTTAACCAGCGCCATCCCGGAGCTCCTCTGGAGAGGGGCAGCGGTGGACACTGGGTGAGTAGCGATTGTTGACGATGATGAGGATGATTGTACAAATGCTACGATCCTACTAGCCTGTCTCTTAAAGCAGCTGTTCTTCATTTGAGCCGATGCGTTTTTATTTGTATCGAGATAAATAATAATAATCTGATGTGTGTACTCTAGTTAAATGGCATGCCAAGTACGTACCGTATTCTCCACGCATACATTTTTTTAAGAGGATGCATTGAAGGACATAATCAGTTGCTTGTTAACTAAATGAGCACATATATGTGTCGGCGTCTTCAAAAATGCAATAAGCCTAGCGAAGGTTGTTGTGGTCTATGAAGCGGTTTGCTTATTATGTGCTGTTTAGGTAAAATACGCATATATACGAAGGAAAACAATGCAATGTCCATTGAACACGCACACTTTGCAATACCTCTTGAAGAGCATCAGCTTCCTTATGTCTCTTTGAGGTCCCTGGTCAGACCGGTAGATATTTTGGTTGTGTAGTAAGTCCTCTTTACATGTAATATGCATTTACCACTCCATATCATGTTCATGTATTATTCCGGGACACCTCCACAAGTCCACAGAACTGGGATTATTATGGGATCACCTCGCGTCGATAAAACAGGAGCGCTTGAAAAAGAGGCGTGCAAGCAGCCACAAAAACAGACAGACACACAAACAGACAAACAGTCACACTATTCACGGCGTCATATCGTCAGCTGTCTCCCAGTCCCGGAAGAGCAGCTGCTTGAGCTTCAGTTTGATGCATGACGGGCATAGGCGTAGGAGCCGGGGGGCAAGGGAGGCAACTGCCCCCTCAACTTTTTGAGCGGAGGAGCAACGCCCCCCACACTTTTGAGTCTCATACCCATGGCCAGAAATTACGAGGCGTAGCCACGACCTGCCTTGCGAGGTCGGATCCGGACCTCTCGGTTTTTCATAGAATCACTTCCGATAGAGTGTGACTATTTCTACCACTACCGCGATTGCGGTAGTTACTACAACGTTGGAGTGGTGGTAGCACAGGCGATCATATCGGAGTGTGGTAGTTAGGTTGGTAAATATTTTCATAATGATTAAAAAGCATTTCGATGCGAATTGAGGTGCTTGAACAAATATGGGCACCTCAGTTAGTGAGCAGAGATCAGCACAAAATAGTTCAGCATTAAAAATAAACTATTAAATTGCAGACATAATGATGACAAATTTTATTTGTGGGTACTTGCGGGTAGCTGGCAGTCTATAGGTATGGTGTGAAGCAACGGTTAATAAGTGTGTCCAACCAGAGCATGTATGATGATGATTGCTTTGCTTGATGATCGCCTTGATTGATGTATGATGATGGCTGCTTGTGTTGTTGTTTTGATTGGTTTGTGACTTAAAGGGAATATAGCACCTTGGGAAAAGTATGTAGAATGATGGAGAAGAATGCCCNCAAAATTTGGCGGCGCTGCGCGCCGCCGTTTTTCCGCTACTCCTGAAAAACATGAGGGGGGGGCGGACATACCCCCATGCAGTGCGCGGGTTTACAAGGGTCTTTTAAGGACCCCCATCCGTAGGGCGAAGGTGAGAAAAGCTTCCATAGGACGAGGGCTAGCTCTCAATCCAGCCTTAGTCATGAGCCTTTCATTTTGCTTTTGCCAAAATCGGTTGACAATTATCCCGCGCGGCGTAGGGGGGTATATTACCCCCTCCTGGATTTCCGCAATTTCTTTAAAACCGTAACAGATAACGACGACAAAGTTTAAGTACCTTATGCATCATCAATTTGACGTAATCCTAAAAAATTATCGAAAAAAACTTTTGGAGATAATGACTTTTTTATGACGTCATGGCATGCCATTTTGGCTAGAACAACGATAAATGTGTGATGCATCGTAGGAAACATAGATTAAATGCAACCCTCGCCCTGGTGGAGGGTGGCCATTTTGACCCCCCCTGGGGTTTTTCCGGAATAGCGGAAAAACGGCGGCGCACAGCGCCGCCAAATTTTGCACAGCTGTTTGAACATCAATTTCCAACATTTTCACAAAAAAGTTGCTGCAGGTCATCCGAGGTCAGGTCACCAGGTCACTTTAAGTGACTTTGCCTTTCAAAATGTTTGTGATCGTGCCAAAGCCACAGTTTTGGTTCGAAAGATTTGAAACTTGCAGGATTCAATGAGACTATGAGTACCTACACCTTTTTATCTCGGATTTTATTGTATCGGTGACTTAAGGTCAAGTCAATTTTCTGATCTCCCCATTATACGTGAATGGGGAAATAAACAAATGCTTCCAATTCAGAAATATACGACGGATCAGACCTAACTTTTAATTTCTCAGAACGCATGTTGTTTGGGCATCGCTTCTGGGATGATCAAGGTGCAGTTGTTGTTCAGTGACCTGCTACAGGTCATTTGAGTCCATCTGAGGTCATCAGCAATGATTTGCTAATAACTCTTGATAGAAAAGAGATAGAGACGATTAGCGGTTGAACACCAATGTGTTATGGGACGTCTGACCGAAGCGACTCCATATGCAACATGACCTACCCAGGGTCACCAAATGACCTTGAACCTGAGGTTCAAATTTTGAAATTGACCTTGAAAGGTCACCATGTATATGTGTCAAAGAACCTTGACGAGACAAACACGATGGTGCTAAATTCATTGCTCTATCATTATTATATAAAAAGTTATTAATGGAAACAAAATATACCAAAAACTGCATTTTTGACCTTCGATGAGTCTGGAGCCTAAAGTATTGATCTGAGCTCAATTTTGATAACACCTTGTGCGATTGCAAATTTAATTAGCTTTCGATTTTTTTTCCGTTTGTTCCTAGCAATCATCGTTTACGAGCAGAGACTATCATGGGTGCCCAAACCCCAAGCCCAGCCCAGCCGAAACCCATGAACCTTTGATGACCTCTGGTGACCTCAATATTGACCTTAGCTAAAAATAGTATGGGTTACTTCGAATGTACATGTTGAGAGCTTTCAAACGTTTTTTTCCGCGTCTTTCTATCTCTTTTCGTTTTCGAGTTAGAAGTGGGGTCATTTTGACCCCACCCCTTACCATGGCGAAGTTGTCTCGGAGGCCCACCCGGGCGCGGGTTAAAAATAAACAGTTTTTGACCACTCAAAAAAAAAAAAATATAAAATAACGAAAAAACGGAATATGTATGGAAGACTCAAGTGTTTAAAATACCCTATCCAAATGTCGAAATAATATCTTTATTTTTCAGTGACTGATTGCTCTCCAAGCATAAGAAGCAAATGACGTCATTTAAAAAAAAAAAAAAAAATTACCTGATACAGATATATAAATGCAATTGTTGTATTCATGAGAAAAAACTGAACTAGAATCATGCATTGTTTATTCATATAAGTCAGTTTACAGTTTTTACCTTTGATGAACTCATCCTTACCTTTTATGAGGTCAAGTTGTAAAAATGGCTGCCGCTATCGATTTTTACGTAAAAAATAGACCCTAAAACATGTGTCACAAAACTTCCGTTGATCTCTTGGTGACAGTGACCTTTTGTGACCAGAACTTGACCCTAACCTCTGCGTACAAATTAACTTTTACTTAATGAAGAAAATGTATTACACCTCTGAGAGCTTTATGTGCATTGATAGTATTAATCAAAGGATTCGAATTGAAAGTATGAACCATTAACTAAATAAACTTGATTTTTCCATTTGACCTGACCGTGACCTGACATTTCACCTGACTTGAAAACTTTGGGGTATACATTCTATTCTTTTTATTGAGAGCTTTAAATGACATCTTGCACGTCTCGCTGCGGTTATTGGTATACGAGGGAGGATGCGATGATACGAGGGGGTAAAATTTACCCCTCCCCTACGCCGCGCGTTCGGCTGGAGACCCCTACGCTGCGCTGGTTAAGTCTTACCTAGATATTGAATTTGACTTGACCTTGACATGACCTCATGTCAAGTCAGGTCAAATTTGTGGATTTGACCTAGCTAGGTCAATGATCATCTGATACATGAATCGATGCGCCGTTGCAAGAAAAACGCATTGATTATAAAAGCGTTGCTCTAGCTTTCATAAGTAACAAGTTATAAGCAAACACATTTTCTGTGAATTTACACATTTTTACATTTGCTGACCTTTAGAGCCTCAATTTTTGACCTGTTCTTAAATTTGAGGTAATGTGGAAGAACGAGCGTTTCAAGGGAATTCCAGTTCCTCTTACCGAAAGATCCTAGCTATCTCAGTTACCGAGTAAGTCCGGATTTTGTAAAGCAATGCTAAATGTACTCGAAATATGGAAAAAATACTCCTGTTTTGACCTCTGGTGACCTAAATATTGACCTGATCAAAAAATAATATTGTATTCTCTATAGTAATAGTCACGGCCTACCTAACGCCGCTTTTCGTTTCTCGATACGTTGCGTAGTTTTCTAAGATCCCTGGAGGTGGGCGATAATCCACCCCTCCGTCGATTATAAGTTGGCTAAAACCCCCGTTGGTGCGAGGGTTAAGTTGCAACGTCTCTATCTGCATTCTTTCGATAATTATTGACAAGCAAGTGTTGGTGCTCACAAACTTGACCCTGAACTTACGTCACCGATAAAATAAATCCGAGGCGAATACATTGTAGGTATCGATGAACCTATGACACTTTGCAAGTTTCCAACCGATCGCTTAAAAACTGTGTCTTCATACCACCAAACACTTCTTAGATGTAAAGTCATCACGTGACCAGGTCTTGTGACCTGACATAAATTTACTTATCGCTAATAGTTTTACATAATAAGTCTAGTTCATTTTATAACAGCTATCCAAAGGAAGGTTTTCATAAAACCACAGCGCTATGGTATGCGCTGTTTGTATCATACGTTTGTGTGGTATGTGATTAGTTGATAGATAGAAAGGTTGCCGAGCAATATATTATAATGTGCAATATTAAAAACGTATTATCTGTTTCTCAGTACACCGAGACGTCAAGCCTTCAAACATTCTGCTGGTGAAGAATTCAAAAGGGGAAGTTGTGACTAAGCTCGCTGACTTCGGCCTCTCAAAGGACATATCCGGTAGCCAAGTCCGGATGACCACTGGCGTCGGTACTCAATGCTGGAGAGCGCCGGAAGTTACAGCGGCAAGTCCCGAAGGCAGGCTGAAAGCAGTAAGTAAATGATTGACCACTTTAGCATATCCCACCATCGTACAGTCTCGGGTAAATGTTCCGTCCCAGGGCTAGTCTAAAAATCAGAACTAGTAGTGCGCAACTCTTCCCTAGGTGGCGCGCAGTCCGGCGGGTTAAGATTTGTTGAGTGTTGCGGGCCTGCTGCAGTGCTGGAATTGAGAACCACTTTACTTCCTAGCGCACCTGACACGCGGAAGGGGTGCGCACCGCCTGACCTCTGCCTCGAAGCTGGGGTGGAGAGGGGGAGGAGTGGGGATAAAGTGACTGGGACCGCGCTGACTACAGCCGCCGCGCTGCCGGGCTGTCTGGCAGTGATTGGGTAATGCGCAGTGGGATTCGAGGCATGAATGTAACTGGCTTGATTGTTCGACACGTAGAATGGCTGAAAGGAGAGGTGTGATTAACCCTTGCCAGTAAAGCATCCGATACCTGCGTGACCGTGCAGGGTGGGGATTGGTGACAGGGGAGTGGGGTAACGACGAGTGGGGAGTGGGGGAACGACGACAGGGAAGTGGGGTAACGGTAACCCCCTGGCGTTTGGCCCCTAACTGAGCTTGACCCCTAACGGCTCTGGACAAGGTGCCAGTAGTATCGAGCGCTGTGGGTAGGAGGGGCTATATTTCTGTAGAAATAACAATTAACCCGCGCCTTACTGGGGTATATTTCATAACGCGAGTTACTGGGGGGGGGCTATTTATAGCCCCCCCTCTATCCGAACTACGGACCGATCTTAAAAATTCGAACGGCATTCGATAGCCTTATCAAATTTGTTGAGGGAAACCTAATATTGTTATTCTCAGGGTCACCGATGACGTCACAGGTCACGTCAAATAAAAAAAATTGACCGTGCCATCAAAGTCCGGTGGTCGGCATTGTCGCTAAAAAAACAAACAATTTTTAACTCATAATAAGTTGGTAAATCGGTATGATTCGTGTATCTGACACTTCTTATAACCATTTAAAGCTAATTTTGACCTTGGGTCAGGTCAAGGTCATCCGAGGTCACGGGGTCAAATTGAAGATTACGGTCATTAGGAGTTGTAACACATGTTTATGGTTGTTTACGTTACGAACCAAAAAAAATACCCTTCAAATGTTGATTGACCATACAAATTGAAGAAAAAGCAAAAAACGGAAATGCACTTTTTTGCTTATTGTTATACAGTAAAGGTGGTGTAATTTTGTCTTTGAAAGGCTGTCACTC
The DNA here is from genome assembly GCA_014673585.1 of Semibalanus balanoides. NCBI lineage: Eukaryota > Metazoa > Arthropoda > Thecostraca > Balanomorpha > Balanidae > Semibalanus > Semibalanus balanoides. The sequence continues at coordinate 139,505 of VOPJ01001418.1, forward strand.
AGTCATTTGTGAAGATATTGACCTTAAACTTTCTACACACATTCATTGGGATCAAATCGATTACATATACTCCGGTTTTGATAAAATTCGAACTTTTTGTTGAAAATTTTCAAAAAAAATGTCTTTGGAATTCTAAAAATTTTGAATTTCAATTTTCTTGAAAAATCCGAGAATGCAGCCTGATAGCCCAACTTATTACCTGTCGTTTGGTGTTTGACGATTGAGTTTATCCTTTAAACTGTATCTTTGGCAGCGTTTCCCGCAAACCCTCATTTTTCAACAAGAACCGCAGAACATGACGTCACTCTGACGTCATTTCCGGTTGACCTATCATAGCCTCGTCTTTATCATCAAGCACAGTGCAATTTAATCAGAAACAAATACTGAAAACTTTGCACATACCTACGTTGTATTAGGAGATATTGCAGAATAACGGGAGGGGGGCTATAAATAGCCCCCCCCCAGTAACTCGCGGGTTAATTGTCAATAATTATTTGCTATGCTACTTATTTTGCACCCCTACTGGTCCAGCTTTTACCTCTGGCATTCCTTCCTTATCAGTAGTGAGGGTCTGCCTACAAAACGGGAATATCTTGACTTCATTGCGCCATCGGGCACAATTCTCCCGGGCAATAGCACATCGTATCCGCATGACATGACCTCACCTCTTTCGTGACCTGGCTGGGTCAAGCAATCGCTCCCAAACGCTGCCAGTGTGAGGGCAGAGGTTGGGTGCCCAAATGTGTCCATTGAATGGTTGGGCTCCTTGATACTAATATTCCTTCCTACCAGGGTAACTAGACACCGGGTAGAACGGTAAGGAATGTAGCGCCCAAATGAATTAGACAACATACATTTGTTTAAAAAAAAATGACTATGATAAATTCACAGTATTGTATTGTATCAATAACTTGCATTTCCTTAGATTAAATCAAATTTATTGAATTCACTTCAAGCAGATCTACTGAAGCATAGTCGAAATAGGATAGATTTAAGTATCTTTGGTAGCATATGGCAGTGGTAATCAAAACAACTAAGCGCCTCTACTAGCATTATAATGACGCTGCAGTCGCCATCATGCTTTGAAGCCCAGCGTCATTGCGCTCATATTTTAACCCCCAAAACGATTTCACGCCTTTATGCCAGATTATCAAAATGTAATATACGTTTACCAGCCTCTCAGCTATATGATTCCAGAGTCGGAAATGAAATATTCTCATAGTTACACCAGACTCTCTAAAATCGTCGCTTTTAACATGACCCTATGGTCTAGTAGTTTTTGAGCGCCCAAACGCCCGATTGCTGCCAACTGTTACCGGTGGGGGCTGGTTCCTTCGGCTATGATTAAATCAATGGTGTTCACCTGAAAATAATAATAATAGCAATCAAAACACATTGCACTGCAAAGCGGCGCCAATTTTTAGACTTCGTGTGCATTTTTCGACCATTAATGTCCACAGCTACCATCGTAAGCTTACCGTAAGCTCGAGCGAATTGTGACGGTGGGAAAGACAAGCTTCGAATGTTTCATTTTGGTTACCAGAACTCATTCTCATTAACCGGTGCACTGCTGGAGATATCCATCACTTTCCATGGTTATGGTGGGGGGTGTCCCCCTTTCTTACTTCCGAACTATAGTCCCAGTTTAACATCATGTGGTATCGCATGTCTCAACGACTGAATCTTACGAAGGTTAATATGTGTTTTCCCTGGTCATATGTCAGTTCATGGTCAGGTCAAAGGTCAAAATTGAGGTATCTAAGAGTATGATACAAACTTTTCACATAAAGCCTTCGATTGCGACCATGATCACCCAAAGTGGTATTAAAATATGAAATACGTCCCACATTAGCTACAGTTAGATTGTTTAAAAGGGCGACGGTCAGGTCACAAAAAGGTCGCTATGCGCAAAACATCTATGCAAGTCCTGCATCACATGCTTTACAAGGTATTTTACACGTAAGATTCGATAATTGTTATCGTTTAACCACCTGATGCATTTACGTGATGTTAGTGTTAATTTTAGGTCAAGGTCAGGTCACATTCGATTTAAATTTGGCATTAGTAATTATAAATACAAGAGAATGTTACTAGACCTGTTTTTACTAAAAAATACAGCTTTGACATTCATTTGTCTATCAGGTCAATTAAAGCAAAAACGTGATTAAAAAATATAACGTCATTAGTTACTCATACCTACTTAGGGAGCCATAAATCAGGCACAAATAAAGATATTTGCTTACAATGTGATTTTGCTATTGTTCATGCGTGGTTCTTCAACATGTATTATGTTTTAATTTGTGTTTTTTAAGTAATAATTTTTATTTAGATGGTATCTTTAAATATAAATCAAGTTTTAAATATTTAGTGGCCAAAAACCAAACATGAAAAACTGAGATTATCACTTTCTAACCCTTGTCATTGGCTATCTTTGTTTTTGCTTAATTGCATTTTGCCTCAAATAAAGCTTTTGTTCGGACTTGTAAATTTAGCAGATTTTTTCAACAATCCTGTGCGTAGTTACGTCACTAAATTTACTATATCTCATCATTTTTCGACAAAATTGATTCGTTTTTGTTTAGCTTGTCCGGAGTCAGACCGGTAGTTTATTCAATAATCATGGAGATTGGCACTTCAACAAAAAATGGAAAAAAAAATGTAGAAAAACACCGTATAGTTATGAATGACACTGTAAAACAGGTTTTGGTGGAATAAGGATTCAGTAGTTAGTCATGTTAGAATTCAGACCGTTTTTGTTAAAGGTTAGAGGAAGGTTTGACAGTGTCTGCATTAAATAAAAGAAATAAAAACAGTGTGTAGTAATCATACAACAGACCTTTCACCATATCACAATCAGGGCCAGTCGCCCGCAACAGGACAGGTACACCATCTGAGCAGAGGAAACGAAGATGGCGCCACCGGGTAAGTGGCGCCACCTTCGCCAGCCGGGTACCCCGACCCTGGCCAACAGGCGAGCCGCCCTGGCACCCGGGTGAGCCGCCCTCAGGTATCCATGCTCACCGTTCATTCATAGTTCCATCGAGTGCGCTACACGAATCACCCAGGCGAGCCAGTCTAGCCAGTCGGGCAAGCCGACCCCAGTCAGCAACGCGTCCACTTCCAGTCACTCGTGGCCCCGGACGCGACGACCCCAGCCAAACGGTCGAGGCCCCCGCCGTCCAGCAGTCAGTCAGGTGCATCGTCCGCAGCCACTCGGACGTGAAGACCTCACTCCACACACCAAGCGAGTCCTCTCCAGTCGGTTCCGTCCTCCAGCTCGCAGCCAGCACGGAGCTAGCCACATGGCGGCGTCGCCGGAGAGCATTAAGCATGCTCCCAGCTGGCGTCCGGTAGAAGTAGGCAGTCGCAGGTGGAGACAACGCCCACAGACCAGGCCCGCGAGCCGCCATCCCCGATGGAGCACCAGCCCAGAGCAGCTCCACATGCTGGTAAGCTGTAGCCGGCGCCGGCGCAGCCGCCGACACTGTGAAGGAAGGCAGATAGTAGGAGACGGATGCCAATTGCCTGGCGGTCGGCCGGCTTCAGCAGCTCAGGCAGGATGGGCGAACTGTATGATGATCGAATGGCCATATATAATATACAAAAATCGTTCACATGACAAGAGGAATACAAAAACGCGCGAGTTAGAAATTACTATTATCTAAGAAATTAACGTAGTGTATTAAGGACAAAATGTAGAAGTGCATGATGAAATAACTAAAGCAGTAGCACAGCAGGGTAAAGGGCGCAATGCTTCCTGAGGCATGCCGCGCTATGCAAAAGTCAAGTGGTATGAGACAATGGTAGAGGGTCGACTTAGGAAAACTCTAAAGGAAACGGAGACAAAAAATGAAAGTGAAGGAATTAGTAAACCTAACAACTGGGACTTGTATAAGATTCAATAAGATCAACTTTGATACATTTTTTTAAACAAGCCTTTGCAGCAGGAATATCGTGCAAATTAGGTATACAGGGTGCAATAGTTGTGTTCCAAACCCTAGGAGCCTGACATAATAGGGTAAACAAGAGGTAATTAAAGTGTCGATAATTTGGCAGGACCTCGTCACCATCAGCACGGACCAATTCACAAAAGTGTTGATAAGCTCTTGTCTTTCGGATGGACTGGTGGATCGTGAACCTATCCGTGATTGGGTGGGGTAGTTGATTAAGCAAGAAATGGTGCAAAACAAGGAGCAACTGATATCGCAAAAGGTCAGGGACCTTCAGTATCTTCAGCTCTCGGAACAATGGGAAGTGTGCGAGATGCGTTCCCGCTCCAGCAATGAGCAGGGATAGCACGCTTTGTATGTATTGATGGGATGCAGTGTTGACTCATAATTTGACCCCCAAATGACAAGGCAATAGGTAAGGATAGGAAGATAAGGGCTTGTACAGGAGAAGCAAGTGTTTTTTATCAAGCAGGTTGTCTGGCCTACTTATTATGCCTAGGTTTCACTGGTTAATGCCTGATTACTTTTCCAATGTGCGACTTAAACCTAAGGTCTTCATCGATCAAGATACCAAGATACTTGATGGTTTGAACCCGCTTCAAATGCGTTAGATTGACTGGTATAGCAAGGTCATTAGAAGAAGACTGAGGAGAATAGAGCTGGTAGTATGTTTTATAAGTTGAAAGTGACAATCGATTTGCATGCAGCCATTTTGTTATCTTTGGAAATGACTCAGAGACAATAGTCTGCAAATCATTCACATTAGGGGCAGAATATAATATATCCGTGTCATCGGCAAAAATAATAAATTTAGCCTGCACACAAACAGAGGAAAGGTCGTTAATATACAATAGGAAGAGTAGAGGACCAATAACAGATCCTTGTGGGACCCCGCAGGTGACGTCCTGCGTGCCCGATGTGATACCCTTGCCTGGCACGGAAGTCGTAAAACCTTTGAAGGAGAAAGTCCACGACTTTTTTGTGTTGATAGCGGTGTTCGTTTTTTAGCTATTACAAAAGTCTGTTAGAGCAGAGTTGGGAAACCCTTGCTGTGTGTCACTGTTGTGATTCTGAAGCCACAAGTTTGTCACCAATGCTTTATCCACAATTTTCTAGAAAAAAAGGACTGTAAGGTACATGGTACTATGACATCATAATCATTATGATTTCATAGTACCATGCAATCGTTTTTTTTAAGAAAAAACTCTAAGAAATTGTTCAGAATACGGCAATAATGCAAATATATACCTTAGTCAAAAGTTATAAAACAGCATTGGCATTGCAATAAATAAACAAATGACTGATACAATCAAATATAAATGTCACAGGGCGTATGCGAAGTCCGGGTGCTTGCAAACACCCTGGGATGTCCTAGGGCGTTTGCAAACACCCTGACTGACCAGGGCGTTTTCAAACACCCTAGGGCGTTTGCAAACACTCTAGGGTGTATACAAATACCCTAGCGTGTTTAAGCCAAAAATTTGTTTCGGCTGGCGAAAGGAATTCCATGCAGTTATTCAGCCGCTGACCCGAACTCTCTAAATATGTGAACGTATATCCCCGTACATAGAGCTGGTGTACACTGTGCATACAACACGTACCAGGTAGGCATCACAAGTCTGTATTGTTATAAGTTTTGCTGTGTTGGAAACTGGCGCACTGCACAATATTTGTAATACACTTCCAATCAGGCAGGGCCTAGACCACCCGTACTACCTTACGGAGCTAGCGCGCTGGGCCAATGTATCCGGGCTGTATCCTCGTTATGGATGACGGGGTGATAATTAGTTCGACCAACCGGTCACCCAGTAGCTCATCGACCAATACAAAACGATATTTTCCCATTTAGGTATTTGGATGATGGGGTAGCTGAAAATGGGGTAGCTATTTATATTTTGGTACACGGAAAACATTGCTCTGGTGAAGAATCGAACTCATTTCCCGATCTGAGCCGGCGACGAAAGACCGTGCTTTAACCCGCGCACTGCAGAGGGGGTTGATTTCCGCCCCCTTATATTTTTCAGGAGTAGCGGAAAAAACGCGGCGTGCAGCGCCGCCAAGTTTTGTTCACCTGTTTGGGCATCTATTACCCACACTTTGAAAAGTTTTGACTTCAGGTCATCTCAGGTCAGGTCACAAGTTTATGTCAAGTGACATTACTTTTAAAAGTGTTTGTGTTCTTGCCAAAGCCACAACCTTTTTCAGAAATATTTGAAACCTGTTGAATTTCATACGGATATCAGTACCTACAAGTTTTATGTCTGTGATTTTTCGTATCGGTGACGAAGGGTCAGGTCAATTTTCTGACCTCCCCACTATAAGTGAATGGGCAAATATACAAATGCTTCCTCTTTAACCCTATTAATGGCAGGGGGGGGGAGAATATTGTCCAACCCTTATATTTTTCTTAGATATCTCCAAAACAGCAACGAGTAGGCTTATGAAACTTTCGGACTTTCCAATTTTTTACATCTGGAGTCAAATTTTTGAGTTACTGACTTGAACAGAGGGCGTTTCATGGGCCATAGTTTTGAAAAGGGAATAAAATAAAAAAAAAAAAAAAAAAATTAGAAATGGTTATGGGAAACATATAAGTCATCTAAATAATTTTCGATGAAAAAAATTCTAATTTTAGTGCAGTGGTTTTTTTGTATAATGAAGGTCAGGTATTTTGAAATTGTTTCGCTAGAGAACACCAAAATTGTGTGCACCGTAGTAGAGTTCGACGAGCGTATTTCGGCGCCGCACGGATTTTGGCTCTGAGGGTCTGCCTGGTGCACGTGCAGGTGCACGTGCCGAATATTGCACCCTCAACATGACGCCTCCCAGCGAAAAAAAAAAATTATTGGGTATACCACAAGGTTGGCTTCGGCCCACCACACTTGATACTCTCCGCAGGTCGATGGTGCGCGTTAAATTTTAGGTCGACAGCGTTACCATGGGCAACATTTTCCAATAAAAGATTCTATCCGAGTCAATTGCTAGTTGGAACATCAAAAATCATAAGATTTAATACTACAAATGAGGTAGCCCCCTCTTAACAAAACAACTCGTGATCGCCCTCCAGCGGGCCACAGTTATTGGGCACTCAATTAGTCCAGGTTAGAACTTGTACTGGCAAGGTCAAATGTGTCTGCTCTAGGTTTTTATAACGGAACTGATATATAGTAAGGTTACCGATGTTAGAGCCATGAAACCTCACTTCATTCTCTCTGTATAATATAGAGAGATAAATAGTTCATCGGCCAATTGTAAAAAAATTTGGCGGGTGTCAGACCTTGCCTAGCATTAAAGGGTAGACTAGAGAAGACTTATTTAATCAGTACCTGGGCAGGTCTTTGTCGTATACAATGATTCAGAAAGCTTGAAGAACCTTTTTCGTCCTAAGCATGAACCAAATAGCATCGGATAGATTTGCTTCGTGACAATATGTCGCTAATACTGAAATGCGATCTTCACGGATTCTTGCTAACTGCCTCACGTATTAAGAAGTTGTATAGGTTTACGGTGATTTAAATAAGTTCAAATTAGTTGATAATCATGATATATTGTATTTTTACGGCAGAGGCGGTTTCAGGTACTTGAAAAGGGGGGATTTCCAAAAAGTATTATACGCCTAGCTGACAGTCAATAAAGCAATATAAATTGCATTCTTCGTTGTTTTATCTGGACAGAACAAGCTACAGTAATAGCTCAGCTGGTTAACCCGCGCACTGCAGGGGGTTCGCGCCGAACACGAACTGCAGGGGGGGTTGATTTCCGAACCCCGTTAGATCTAAAAACTACGCAACGTAGCGACAAGCGAAAAACAGCATCAGATAGCTCTGTACAAGCTCTATCGAAAGTATTCAGTCTTTTCTTGGATCAGGTCGCAATTGAGGTCACCAGTGGTTATCAAAGATCAGATTTTCAGGTTGTATGACTCTTTTCTAGAAACCCCCGATTATCTCGGAAACTATGGTAGGTAGGAGAAAATGACAAGAGAACCGAAAGCTCTTGAAAAAATGCAACTAACGATTTGTCCTCAGATTTCAGACAAATTCAATAGTTTAGGCTCCAGAGGTCATGAAAGGTCAAAAAGGCTATTTTTGGCAACGCAGTTTGTCGTGAATAGCATCTCACCAAACAAAGATAGGGAAATAATTTGTACGCCAACGTGTTTGTCTCGTCAAGGCGCTTTGATTGATATGATTGGCGACTTGTTTAGTTCAACCTATATATTTGACCTCAGGTCATTTGACCTCAGGTCATGGTCATTTGATGACCCAGGTAGGTCATGCTGCATATGGGGCGATTTGGCCAGACAAGACTAACACAGTGATGTTTTATGCTTGTCTCTATCTTTATTGTATCAAAAGTTAAAAGCAAATAATTGCTGATGACCTAAGATGACCTCAGATGACCTTGCAGAGATCATTGAGCAACAATTGCACGTTGGTCATTCAGAATAAGCTAAAATAACATGATTCTGAAAGAATAATCCTGATCCAATGCAAATTATTTAACCTTATTAGTGGCAGGGGGGGGGCATATTCGCCCCCCCCCCGGGAGGATCCGAGATCTACCCGTGCGATTAAAAAATAAACGTGTTCGATTAACCTTAATATGATCTACATTTTCTTTACAAAACATATTTTTTAAAAAGGGGGCAAACGGGGGCCAAAAAGTACAAAAATTATAGGTATTTGATCCAAACTCAAGCTGCCATGTTTATCACCGATTATGTATTCAAGTCAACAAAGTGATCATAGATATATGAGGTAGCGAATTTGATTATTGTGATGATTCGGCATTGTTTAAAACTCAAAAATCATAGGCGTGTGCAGTGTCATAAATTGGGTAAGCGAGGAAGCGTAATTCAAACTTTTTGATGAGTTTTATGTTAATAAATGCCAACGTTCTTATTTGTACATTCAACAAAATAGTTTTAAAGCAATATTTTTAGCCACATAGGCGGGTGTTAACGTAACGAAAAAAGGTAGGCCATATATACAAAACGATTATGATCCGCGGCATCTTCTACCACGGAATATAAAACAGTTACTGGTCATAGATAGTTCCATTTTGAATGCTGCAAATCATCATAGGCGCATCCAGGATCCCATTTGGGAAGTGAAATACCTTTTTAAAGGAATAAATCCCGCTAATATAATACTAACTAGTCAACAATTACTAGTTTGCTTGCAATTTTCAATTCACATAAGATGCCTGCTTTTTACCCTTCCTGGGCTCGCCTATTATATTCAAATGTTTAAAAAGGACACCCTGGTGCTTTTTCATCGGAAAACTGCTATATTGTATGTCCTTGTAGGCCCATGCATAAAAGTTTCCTTGCAATAATATTACCCGTTTTTTCGATTCCTGAGAGCGCCTCTGCAATGAAATGTATTTATTTCCTCTCCTGGACTCATATGTCCAGTCATCATTATCAACTATCTGTGTATTGCTCCGTAATTGCTGGTATATCGTTATCACTATGCAAGTTTACCCCATTTTCCTTCGCCTGGACACGCACTTGAAACTTAAGACGTAATAAATTATGCCAAACTTAGAAAGAGAAACTATCTACAGCATCTTCATAGCTGACTGACACACCCGCCGTTTCATTCCGAGCCATATTCAACAGGGCGCGTTTGCCTTCACTAATGGACAATGGTTACTTGTCCATCGCACGCAGCCCTGTCAATCTCAGAATGGCGTGTAATGCTATCATCCAAAGCGAACTCTTTAAACTTGCTAGTGTTTAACTTTTCTGAGGCATATAATCTCCTAAAATGATCGGCACAATGTTTCAGAATTTCCCGGTTGCCATGTATAACTCTACCGTCATCTTTCTGTAGGACTGACAAGCTCTTATCGGCCGATCTTTGATCTACTTTTCTAATGAAATATCTAGTAGGTTTCTCGCCGTCCTCTAGCCATGCTGCTTGGGATTTCAGCATAGCTGTTTTACCCCTGTTAGTTTTTATCTCATTTAGACGGTTTCTAGCATTTTCATACGCGTGGGTGTCCTCAGGATTAGGAACTTCACACAACCTGGCCTCGGATTCGCTTAAGATTTTGTACAATTCGCTTTCTGTTTGCCTTGTTTGGTATGCAATTATTTTGCTTCTTTTTATGCGCTATGACCGCGTTATTATTGCCTAACAGAAGTTCTAGTAATAGTCCTTTCGAAGAAACGTTAGAGTATTTTCCCAATTCTTTCCGAGCGTTATTAATTTCGGTTACTTCTTTCTCGACAAATATTTGGTCTTCCAATAAACTGTTATTAACCCGCGCCCGACTGGGCCTATGCATTTCCTTCGCCCGACTGGGGGGGATGTTGTTGAACACCCCGCCCTCAAAACTTTCCGGGGGGGGCTTTTTCCCCCCCCCGCAAATTGGGCGGCCCCCCAAACCCCGGGATGAGGACCAAAACAAAAGACACTGTTCGAACCGTTATCAAAAAATCATTGCGAAACTATTTTTCAGACTTTTTTTCAGCTCACGTCAAAACTTCAGTTCACTAGAGGTCACTCGAAGGCTCAAATTTTCAGAGTTTTTAGGACATTCGCTCCAGAACCCCCTAAAATTCGGTGAACTATGCTATCTAAAACAAACGTTCAAGAGACAATTCGCTAGCCAATGAAATTTGCAATCGCCATGTATGTCCTCAAAATGACCTCAGGTCAATAGTTTAGGCTTCTAGAGGTCACTCTTAAAGTCAAAAAAGTTCTGGTTTTGCAAAAATATTTTCGGAATAACTTCTACCTCAAATACTATACGTTACGCCATCGTGTTTGTTTCGTCAGGCGCTTTTCAATATTGTCAATTGATCATGGTTAGGTCAACTTGAAAAATTGACTAAAAGGTCTAAGGTCAGGGTTGACCCAATAGAGGTCATTGTTGCCATATCCAGAAGATGTGTCTTGACTAGAAAACACATGGTGAAGAGTATGCAGTTATCTAAGTCTTCATTATGGCCAAAATTAATTGACGAAAAGGTGTGGTGACCTCGGATGACTAGAGATGACCCCGTTATGTTCCTGAGCAAAACCTGCACTTGGATCAATAAACATAATATCATATGATAACATCATCCAGAAGGGAAATGGACTGATTATACGTCGACTAAGAAAAGGCAATTGATTATTCTCCATTGATCTTATAATGGGGAGATCGCCAAAATTGACCCGGCCTAAGGTCACCCCGATACAAAAAAATCCAAAATAAAAACATTTGTAGATATAATGAACTTTAAGTAATCTGAAAGTTTAATATCGATCCCGTAAAAACTGTACTTATGGCACGACCGCAAACGTTTTGTTAGGTAGGGTCACTTGACCTTGACCTGGTGACTGACCTGACCTGAACACGGAAGCTTGAATTTTCGCAAAATGTCCCGGAAAGAATCAGGTGATAGCTAATGCCAAATTTGGCGGCGCTTACGCGCGCTCGTTTTTCACGTTATCTTGAAAAAAAACAATGAGGGGGGTGCTTCAAACACCCCCCCCAGTGGGGCGCGGGTTAAACGCCACAGACCTGGTCCTCGGGTTTCGGAGCTAAGATCAAGCTCAACGGTAACAAAATTGTGGTCGCTTAACACTCCTGGGTCTATACGAGAGTTTATGGCTAAGCTATTCATCAAAGCGCTGCTAAGGAAAATATAATCAATTATTGACTGCTGAAGTGGGTTCAATCTGCGCCAAGTGTAACGACGAACATTGTCATGTTGAACTCTCCATACATCGGAAAGGTGAAACTCATTTAACATGTCTTGAATTTTAACGGAAATTTTGCCTAAAATTTGTATTATCACTGTCCAACATTCCCAGCCTAATGTTGAAATATCCACACAAGAACGTTTTCAAGTTGCTATGAGCAAACATAATTTATCTGACTCTTTCGAGAAACGTACGTTTTGTATGATGATCATCAATCGCTGGGGCATATATTCCAATACAGATCATCTTCTTATTCCCAGAACCTATTCCCAGGACAAACGATGCGTCCTTCATTGTCAACATAAATTTGATCCACAGAGCTTTGAAAATCAGTGGGAAACAAGACTGCCACTCCAGCCTGTCCCGACTCGGAACCGTGTGAGAAAAATATTTTCACCCGCCATTCGTTTCTCCAAATGCGCTCCAACGCTGGTGTTGAGTGAGTTTCCTGTAAAACAATAATACTGTTCTTATAAGTTAAGTGCAAGTGTCGGAAAATAGACCTTGTTATGCGATTCCTTAAGCCCTTGCATTGAATGAAACAAATGTGATTCGTTCAATATTCTTACTATCACTCATCGTTTACAAATGCCGCTAATGTTCATTGCCTGCCCGGTTTGCACCAGAAGGGAATCTTATAAGTGTTATCCTCATATGATTGAGCGTTATCTTAGTCTTGTGTGGAACCTCACATTTAACCTTCATACATGTATTATTCCACGCCCACATTCCCACCCTTGACGACCTAATGACACCTACACTAGCCGACCTGCTAATCCCTACGTACATACCTCTACGTCTTAAAAAGGACAGCCTGCGGCAGTGCGGCCGGCCGGCTGCCAAACTATCCTTCCATGACCACAAAACAAAACAGCACGCAATGCTAATGAAGAGACCAATCTCGCTTACATACACCTTCACCACCGGAGACATCGAATACACTGAATCGGGTATAACTTCCACACTGACAGACGGATAAGAGGGCAGGGAAACGCCAGCTCGCAATTGGCTGACACGCCAACGATCACCAACATCGCCAACATCGCCAACAACGCCAACACAACATATACACCATTTGCTTTAAAACAGACCGCTGAAGATAACTGCAACAGCGAACCACCCACTTAGACTCGAGTGAGTGTCCCGGCAACAGCAACAAACTGTCAGATTCCCCGCCCCCCCCCACACACATACATATACTCAAACAGATGCAGTCAACTCCCCTTTAAAACAGATAAATGAACAGAGACGCGAAGCATCGAGAATTATGCAATTTTAAACAGATGCAAATTAATCATGTATTTAAACACATTTTTAGTTTGGTGCTGTAGCTTACTAAGCAAGGAAGCCGCCATAACGAATCCACTCCTTGCTCACGGGTCAGTAAGAACGTGGTGTGGCGCTCTCAGCGCCAAGTCCAATCAGACCCCGCAAGACGGGTACCAGTTGATGAGCCGGTGGTGCAGGTGTCACGAGCTGTTCAGCCTGCTACCCCATGGCGGGCCCGGGCGGCTCCTCCTCCCTCGGCCGCCCGAGCCACCCCGCCCACAGGGGCGACACCAGGTCCGGAACCAGGGACGCCGGGCTGATCTATTGCTGGTTCCGGTGCGGTGACCGGAGGCACCGGCCCCCGCTCGCCACCAGTCACCCAATGACCCGAACCGTCACGCAGCGCCGGACGACCCGCGTGCACACTATGGGACGGATTGCCTTCAGAATGCCTCTTAATTCAGTATAAGGTACAACTGGAATGATTTCATGGTTACAGGGGTAATTTGACGCGCTGAGTTCGAATCTGCTTTGTATTTTCATGTAAAATATTATTTGAACCACAATAACCCTGCGGGNGGCTGCTGGCTGCTGGGTGCTGGCTGCTGACGGCTGGCTGCTGGCTGCTGGCTGCTGGCTGCTGACTGCTGGGTGCTGGCTGCTGGCTGCTGACTGCTGGGTGCTGGCTGCTGGCTGCTGGCTGCTGGGTGCTGGCTGCTGACGGCTTGCTGCTGGCTGCTGACGGCTGCTGAGCTGCTGACGGCTGCTGACGGTGCTACGCTGCTGACGGCTGCTGACCGGTCCTGACGGCTGCTGACGGCTGCTGACCGGCTGCTGAAACGGATTGCTGACGCTGCTGACGGCTGCTGACGGCTGCTGACGGGCTTGCTGACGGCTGCTTGACGGCGCTGAGGCTGCTGACGCTGCTGACGGCCGCTGACGGCTGCTGACGGCTGTCTGCGCTGCTACGGCTGCTGACGCTGCTGACGTGCTGAGGCTGCTGACGGCTGCTGACGGCTGCTTGACGGCTGCTGACGCTGCTGACGCTGCTGACGGCTGTCTGACGGCTGTCTGACGGCTGTCTGACGGCTGTCTGACGGCTGTCTGACGGCTGCCTGACGGCTGTCTGACGGCTGTCTGACGGCTGTCTGACGGCTGTCTGACGGCTGTCTGACGGCTGCTGAGCGCTGCTGACGGCTGCTGACGGCTGCTGACGGCTGCTGACGGCTGCTGACGGCTGCTGACGGCTGCTGACGGTGGTGATGACGCCACCAATGGTGAATACTAAGCAGCGACTCGCACTCTCAGCACGTACAGCCGACCCAGCGACTGGCCGCCGGCATCTTCCTGTGGACGTTGGTGACGACGACAATCGACCAGCGGCGCTGCTGTCCGGAATCTCGGGACACGCATAGGTGATATGGACCTCCGGGGTAGCAATGACAATAGGACATCCGCCGCAAAAGACAGCTGAATTGGCATGAAACGGGTGTGAAACAACAATATAACAGCCTAACAGCAAACCATTGGGTGTCTGGAAATGTTTGCACCGCTTAAATAGCAATATAAAGAGCATCTTGGAGAAATATTTCGACAATGCAGTGGACGAACTGGGGCAAAGAGTACCTATGCATCAAAAAGACTCATCAAATATGGTGATGCTTATTTTGTGGGTACAGCTTTACCGAGTCCGTTGATCTTTCAGTGATGCCAGCCAGGGTGATCCATTTATCCCTCAATGCGATACGAAAAGCACCTGACCACCATCTCTGATATCCCCTAGCGGCTTCGATGAGCCCGCTAACTTCGACTGACAACGATGGCCAGCTGCCACTGGAAATATAACTTCTCTTCATTTTACTTCCATTCCTTCCCTTACCGATTATAATGGCCCTCGAATGACTCAGATGACCTCAGATGACTCTGGTGATCTCGAATGGCTTCGATGTTTTTCGATTGACTCCGATAACATCAAATGACTCATGTCGACTCGGAGAACTTTGGTGACCGCGAATTATTTCGATGACCTTGGATGGCTCGAACAGTCCTCGGATGACCTTGGTGACCTCGGGTGACAGTGAAGCGCTGGTCATTTTGCCACCGATGTACAGCCGCCCGACAGGTGACGGCTCTGAGCTCATTAAGAGGACAGTTCATTAGTGCGGAAACAGCTATTTGCCAGCCGGACAGCCCGACAGACTGCTCATTTAAGGTCACCTCTGCGACGGCACTCTTCTTTGCGGACGCATGCAGATCTCGTTGTGCTTCTTTTAAGACGGCCGCCCGTCGCCTGTTTGTTTTTCCTGATGTCAAATGAGGCCGGCAGCCTGCAGGCTTTGTCATTCCAAAGGCGTGCGCTCCTCCTTTCGCCTTATCTTGATTCAAAATGCTGCGTTGGAAATGAACCAAGACGTGATTGATTTTGTTTGGGTCGGCGTGGGAATATAAATGGGTCTCTCCACGCTGTTCTGTCCCATTCTTTTACCACCAAACAGCGCAAAAATAACAAAATCGCTTATCTCCCTTTCTGCTACATATATGTCGCTGCAAAATGTCCCGAAAAGGGAGGATTTTGCATTAAAAGTTACTAGAATGCATTGCGTTCTGCATTGTAATGGATCACAAAAGTGCGCAAAAGTGAATGTTTTGATTGGTAACGTAAAAATGCATATAACCGATTAGATCATAGATGACACCTCTATGAACTAGGCATGAGGAAATTTGGCACGACCAAAATCATATACTTCCGTAATGCTTGTGCCGTTATCTTATTTCGTGATCATTATGTTCACACCAGAATGCGATTAACCGACTAGTCCGACTCTCCTTGATTGCATTGCCTTTGATCACGCTTTTGTTTTTCCGGAGCGCGGAAACACGATTCCTCTGTTTTCGTATTCCTGTCAGCATCCTGGACAAATCATTCTAATTATTGCAGCGGAACTCCAGAGTAATATCGTTTGGTAGCTACGCAAGATGAGGCAGGGTCCAGGGAGCGTGGCATCGTATCATCTTGCTGGCGGTGGAGCCGCGCCCTTCAGGAGTGGTTATGGAGGACAAAGACCGGAGAATCCCCGCCGGACGACACGGCCGAAACCGCGGAGCAGAGCACTCTTCAGATATGCAGATGCAACTATTTGTCTTTAAGGAAAATAAAGATGTTTGCAATTTTTCAGCAACAATTTCTTTCGCTGCCTTTACGGTACAAAAGTAAGGTGATCTAAATTTAAGAAGAAATACATTTTTTATAATTCAAAGCTTAAAAATTTTGAGATAAGAAATAAATAATAATAAACAAGTATGTGTGTTGCATGAAGATCACAGACAATATCGCCCTTCCCTACTTTGCGGGCCGGCGTTTGCGGCGGCATAGGCGGTATTTGGCGTTTGAGGGCGGCGTTGCGGGCGGAGTTTGCGGGCGGAGTTTGCGGGGCCGGGAGTTTCGGGCGGCGTTGGTGGTATTGGTCGTTTGCGGGCGGCGTTTGCGGGCGGAGTTTCGTGTGGCGTTTGCGGGGCGTTTGCGGGCGGGCTTCTCGCGGCGGCTTTCGCAGGCGGCGTTTGCGGGCGGCGTTGCTGGTGGCGTTTCGGGCGCGGCGTTTGCGGTTGGCGTTCGCGGGCGGCGTTTGCGGGCATTTTTTATTCGTTTGTGGGCGGAGTTGGCGGGCAATAGAAAAAAAACTTTTGCCCGGCGATGCCCCAAAGCATTGTCCCGTGCATATAACTCTGACAGTTATCTTTTTGCATTAGCTGGGGCTACGTAACAAAAGACGGTCTTCAATATAATTTGACATATTGCAACAATGCAAAAAGTTTAACTTTCATTGTTGTAGACACGTGCATAATGGATATAAAAATATATTACCAAATTGCTGACAGGTCGCAAAAAGTTAGTGTTAAAGGCGAGTGTGCCTACTCTTTTGAAATGTCAAATATATTTTTATTACGGTAAGAGCTATTGCTTTGATTATTGGTTACGATAAAATTCACGTCTGGAGGCCCCTTTAGTATGAATTTACTTATTGTCTGTTTTGCATTTGTTTTTGTTTCAAAAATCATAAACGATCGTCACTATAAACAGAGTTAGCGAAGATGTACCTATAATGGCGCACTGGCCAGAGCTAACAATATTGGCTGCGTTGTAATTTAAGAGCCAATGCTTCTAAGTAGCCCGAAAGCTTCTCTTGGCGCATTGATAATTAATCTACTGCCAGTACTGATTGGCGACTTTGGAATATTCAGCAACTAAAGTGATTCTTGGGGAAATGAAGTACATGGCTAATTTTCGAAAAATATTGTTTCTACAGACTTGAGTGTCAACAACTCCACATGACCATGTGAGTAGGCACACTTCCTTTAAATAATGCGGAAATTGCCTAGTAGCTTGAAACGATGAAGCAGCACCAAAGAACAGCAATTGATGGTTATGTGGTGGTCTGGCAATGATCTTCCAGTGGTCCGGCAATGGTCCTGCAGTGGTAAAGTGACGGTTCTTCAGTGATTCGTCGATGGTCCTGCGGTGGTCAGGCAATGGTCTTACAGTGGTTCGGCGATGGTCCTGCAATGCAATGGTCCTACGGTGGTCCTGCAGTTGTCTGGCGATGGTTCTACAGTGGTTTGGCGATGGTCCTGAATTGGTTTGGCGATGGTCTTGCGATGGTCTGGCAATGGTCCTGCAGTGGTTCTTGTATAGTCCTGCAGTGACCTGGTGATGATCCTGCAGTGGTCCAGCAATGGTTCTGCAGTGGGTCAGCGATGGTCCTGCAGTGATTTGGTGATAGTTCTGCAGTGGTCCTGCCGTGGGTCGGAGTGGTTCTTCGATGGTCCTGCAGTGGTCCTGCAGTGGTCCTGCAGTGGTCCTGCGGCAGGCCACCACCCGCCACTCAACGTCGATGATCGATACGCTTCTCGAGTGGTTCCCGCCAGGACGAGCTGACGTGCCCGAGGGCCGAGAAGCGACAGACGGCGCGTGCTTACACAGATATAGACGGCCAGAAGAAGCGTGAACGAGACAATGGGGGAGAAAGGGAAAAACGGACGCATCATTAACGGAAAAGTGGGTCAATCGCCGCAGGCTCTGCTGTGGAGATGTCCGCGTATTACAAGCTCAGTTGGGAACAATAATAAACCGTGAGAGATAAAGGAGATCATGAGCTCTAAGAAATGCCCGTTTCGTGTATATATATATATATATATATATATATATATACTATATATATATATATATATATACGATCACAATGAAATGAAAACCTATGCCACAGCTTATCAACACCAATCATGCATCATTAAAAGGCTAATTCTGACTCCGGCCTTCCTTTTCTTTGCCGTATTCGAGCCTTCATTCCACAGCTGGCTACGCTCAGTGTCCTTTACTTAGCCTGCATGGCCAAGTTGGCCATGATGTTCGTTTCACAGAGACATGGCGTAAAAAAAAAACTATAAAAGCGTTTCGCAAACTCAGTGTGTACGCGCGGTAGCTGCAGGAGGCCGGCGGAAGTAGCACGGGCGTCTCAGCTGGACACTCTCTGCGATAGACAATCCAATCTCGCAGACGACGGGGCGCAAATGGGTGGTGTAATAATCGATGGACGAAGGCAGCATCTGGTTCACTAAGAAAGCCGTCTACACTAGGTCATTCCAACATTTTTCAGCAGTGATAAGACGCGGTCCGACTTACGAGTGCAAAATGCGATATGGCTCAGTGATTGATTTTCCTCTGGATACGACGTCTCTGCGTAACGCCATATCCACCCCAGACAGTTTGACATGGTAAACAAGGTGTGGTAAGATAAGGGATTTTATTACAAATCTATTTGCTTCAGATGAGAGTCCACAACACAATTTTGAAAGCCCATGAAATGTAGTATAGTACCGCTTTACACAAAGGGAAATGTGTGCCTCCCATGGCAAGTTTGCGTTAACAACTCTTCCCAAAACATCAGCTGATGGAGAGAAACGTAAAACAGTGTCCTTAAAATGGATTAACAAGTTCTTAGTTATGTGACGTTAACGTATCTTGAAGAGCAAGAGTTTCGTTTTATTCGGATAAATTTTCAGGCTTTTTTCTAACTAGCCATAAGCATGTGCTTCATTCAAGGTGCGCTTTTCACACGCGGCTTTAGAGCAACAGTGTTCCCCCATAAGATAGAGTGAATGAACTGAATGTCATCAGCGTAGGTATGTATGTACATGATGAAATCAGCGGCACTTATGTAAGATGCAAGGTCATTAGTGAGTATAAGTTAAAGTGCTCGACCCCTGCACTACTCCGTGCGTCACTGGAGCACTGACACCATTGCATATGCTTTTGAAGCGCCTTCTCAACCAGTTATAAAACAAGTGTACATCAATGCTATACCAAACGAGCTTTTTCATCAGCCGGCGATGCGGGACACTGTCAAAAGCTTTTGAGGTGTCAGCTGTTGTCAGACAGGTGATTTGTTTGATATCGAAGCTTTGGACAACAAAGCTGACAGCGTCCAACAGCCCCGACTCCGTGGAGTGCCCGCGGGCGGAAAACTATGTTGACGGTCACAAAGCAATAAGCATGTTGTGACTAAAAATATTTCCGATTAACTGGCTACATACGACTCGTTCAGTTGCTTTAGCTACAGTAGGCAAAATATGTATATTGTCTGTTACTTGTTAGAAAGTCTTGTGATGAATAAATGGGCAAAACTGGTAAATACACGTGTACCTTCAGCACTACATACCCAAACTGACCTAATTCGCCAGGTCATAAATCATAATAGTGCTCATTTAATTCGTTGATGCTTATTTTTATGATAGAACATTTATGCTCAATAATCGCCACAATCAACACATCGAAAGAATTGCACTTCTTTACTTCTCAGAAACAATGCAGAATCGAATGTTATATCAATAGCATGATGAAGCATGTTACAAATCAGTCTTGCAGCATTTTGATAGATTGAGATACGTTATGTGTAGTGCCCTCACGTGTCTGAGACAATAGTAATTCGGGAATATTTCAAGATGACTTCTTCGCTTGTTTTATAACACATTACCAACCAATGACACTTACTAAGATATATTTTAGGGAAACGGGCAAATCGTTTTTTATTTGGAGTTTCGACCACCATTTTGTATCCCTTGTCATGTCAATCAAACCACTTTTGTAGTCAATGTACAAACAAAACAAACGAAAACAGAGAGTTCGTCGGCCGGCGTGCTGTTCAATGAGAGCGCGGCTATATATAGCTTACCTACATTATAGGTATATACAAGCAGTATACTGTTTGTATATACCTAATGTAGGCAAGCTTAACCTGCAAATACAAACGATTGCATTACTGGGCGATGCAGTGACTTTAATATATACGTTAATATATACGTGGTGAGAATTCACGGGTTCACCTCTTTCAGGACAAATTTCATTCGTAAATGGAACAGTTTAATGCTGCATTGCTAAGGTGCCCAGCTATTCAAGGAATGCCATTCATCTTACAGTGATAAGACCCTTGTTAAACATATGATTTGCACCTAGTGCAGGTGCAGTGTCACGGATTTTTGTCAGGGGGTCAAGACGAAATTTAGGGGCCTCCATTTGAGAAGGGGCCTTTGACCTCCATAGCAGTGTTCTGATCTCCCCTCTGGCTTCCAGAGAGTCGCTTCTGGTTTCCAGAGGGCCGTTTCTGCATTTGAGGGGTCTCTCTGACCTCCATAGGACCCCCTCTGGCCTACAGGGCCCCCTGGCCTCAAGAAGACATTCTGATCTTCAGAGTCTCTTTTGCTTCCAAAGGGCCCCTCTGGCCTTCAGGGGCTTTTCTGACATCCAAAAGATCCCCTCTGACCTCCAGGGCCCCACCTCTGACCTTCATAGGTCCTCCTCTGATCTCCCGTCTGGCTTCCAGATTAATTCTTTGGAGCATGAAGGTGCCTCTTTAAATGATAGGGGGCAAGATATATGTTTACCCCTACCCGACGACAGGGGGACGAATGCCCCTCTTGCCCTCCCCCTCGATGGCGCCACCCCTGGCCTAGTGTCAACTGAATTGATTGCTGTTGTGAGGATAGAATTAAGACTCGTTGAGAAATATCTCCAGTGTTGCCGCAAGCAATTCCCGTCAACCACATAAAGCTGAAAAATAGCCGTTATAAATCCGGCTGAGCTGGTTGCCAGCCACTGGCCATCGGCGGTATTTACTAGTATAGCTACAATACAAAGTACGATACTCTTATATGTTTCTCGACACTTTTCTGTGCATGCTCCTTCAGTATAAGTCGAGCTGGCCGCATATATTTTAGGCGACATGGCTCAGCATGGCTATGGCTGTGCGTTTAAGAACAGGAATACCATGCAGCCATGCATACAGTGTCAACAATCAGATGACAAATGCAGGGTGTAGGATGAGTACCATACCATCTAGTGTGGTATGTAGTTATGAAGCTCTGCTAATCATGTTCAAATAATCGTTTTTTTAGAAGTACGTCTAGGCGAATATTAAAATATACGTACGGTGTAAAGCATGTCCCCTGCTGATTATAATCAATATCTTTTTCCTCCGTGTACGGGTTTGTGCCTCAGGAAACATCTGGAGATCTGGAGCTATTTCAAGCTGTTTTTGAGCATTCATTAAATGTTAAAATTTCACCAAAATGAAATCTTGTTTATTCTTAGCGTCAGCCAATCAAGTTGCGGTTAGCTTTCGTTAAGTTGTATAAGTGAGGCACGGCAAACAACCAATCAGCGCCCTCTTATTGACTTATCGAACTGTGATTGGATACTTGTAGGTACGCTCGCCAGCAGATACAAGCTTAAGAGTGTTTTTTGTCACTTTATGATCCCCGCTAGGGACATCGAGTCAAATTAACTTCAAACTGTAAAATTGTACATGTTGAAGGAGTTATTGTATCTGTTATAGCCAATCGAATAATGACCATTATTATTATTGGGGCTTCACGTGCCACCACTCTCGTTTATTAAAGCGTTCGGACACGAAGCATCCATGCATGAGCTTCGGTCTTGGAAGTGAAAAAGGTTGAAGCCGGGACCTTGTAATCACCTGACAGGCACTCTACCCACTTGTCCAAGTTCCTCCCATACAAATACAAAGTTGTGTGTTCAAATTATGGAGGTGCCATTTAAAAACGGTTACACTGGAAACACTCCTACAATTTTTAGTTCAAGCGTTTTGTACGACAGCTACCACCATTATGCTTAGGTTGTATTCCCTTACTTTAACGTGTCCCAAGCAGGATACATTTGAATCTATGAGCAACTAGAGCAGGGAGTCGCTAATTTATTTCTGACGTAAGATTATGCCGCACCGTCTCACGGCAAACCTATCTTGAGCAGCAGCCAGTTAGTTGTATTTTATGTGTTCATTTATTCATGCATTTATTCATTGATCATCTTAGTTCCTTACTCCCTTTTAAAGCTGATACCTAAGCGCTTGTGCTCATTGTTAATCCACATGCTAACTTGGTGCTACAAATGTATATCTACTATTGCTGGTCCCAGAGTTGACGATATTTTAAGCTTGTGGTATTTACTATTTTGCCACTTACTCATAAGGTACTGCGATATTATGAGTCTGAGTATCTGGGCGGGTGTGAGGGAGTGGCGGGCACACCAACCGTTCCCGTCGAAAGCGTAGGACAAGGCAGGACTAGCATGATCAGTGATCACACGTCCCTGCGGCTCGTACCATTGCTGGGAAGCGCTGCTTTCATCGACGGACAGCCGTCCTGTACAACGCTCTGCCCTAACTGACTCAACTGTCCGGCAATTGGTGTAATCGTGCCGTCGTTAGGCATCTCACGACTCAGTGTCTTCTCTCATGTGAGCTGGTGTGAATGCGATGTCTTGTGTGAGTGTCATTGCCATGCTCACCTCTTTCATCTATTGACGCTGTATCAATGGACATCGTAGCCACGTCGCAAGTGTGGATCAACCACAGACGTAAATACATACAGTATACGTACATCATAACTGTCTTTTTTACAAACACACCTGAACAGCATGTCATGTTCTCCAGCTACGACGCTGGCTTCCACTGCCGACTGGGTACGGCAAGAGAAACAAAAACGTGACTGTTCACTGTTCAGCTTTCAGGCTGAGATGATCTCCGAGAACTGACCTGAATGTCTCTGTGACTGAGCTGTGTGTCTGTCTAACCGATCTAAATGTCTGACTGATCGATCTGAATGTCTATCTGACCGATCTGAATGCCTAACTGACCGATCTGAATGTCTGTCTGACCTATCTGAATGACATTCTGACCGATCTGAATGTCTGTCTGACCGATTTGAATGACATTCTGACCGAATGACATTCTGACCGATCTGAAGTCTGACTGACCCGATCTGAATGTCTCGTGACCGGTCTGAATGACAGTCTGACGATCTGAATGACAGCCTGACCGCTCTGAATGCCAGACTGACCGATCTGAATGTCCTGCCTACCTGACCGATCTGAATGTCTGCCTGACCGATCTGAATCGTCTGCCTGACCGACCTGATGTCTGTCTGACGATTGGAATGAACTGACCGATCGAATGGCTGACCGATCTGAATGCTGACTGATCTGAATGCCTGCCTGATCCGATCTGAATGTCTGCCTGACCGCGATTCTGAATGTCTGTCTGACCATTTGAATGACTGACCGATCTGAATGGCTGACCGATCTGAATGACTGATCGATCTGAATGCCTGACTGATTGATCTGAATGTCTGTCCGTGGACCGTGGACAGACGGCTGAATACAGACAGAATACAGGACCGCTTCTTCTGCTGCGGCGAACATCCCTGCAGACATTCGTCGCAGTTTTCCACTTATTGATCGAGGGCAGACGCCATACATAGTTCAAGCAAACGAACAGAATGCCACTAGCAAAAACTTTTCCTATCTAGCGCCACACATCGGAAGCCGTTAGATACGTCTGCACTCTGCAGTCCCTCGCTCCAGCCCTCAGGGGATGACATTTCCAGCTTAGCGGCTGATGGCCCGAGAGAGGCATAGAGCTGACACGTGGCCAAACCGCCAGTACCCACCCATCCACAGTACTCAGGAGTAACCCAACCCTAACGGCATTCAGAGACGCTTAAAAGCCCCATCATTCTGCGGTAAATCGGAGACATAACGTGCAATTCTACCCTATGCGCCGCGGAAACCTTCCAAGTTGCACGAGTAAAGGGAGCCTGAAGCCATCAACCTTTATTTGTCGTTACTCTCGTCCGAATGACACCCGATGACACCCGTCCATCGCAGAGTGGCGGCGTAACTCGACCGGGGGACATTTACTGCACATTGTCTGCGCTGCTGTCGGTACCGTGCGCGGCCACAAACGTCACTTCAGGCTGGCAGGTGGCGGCGGCTCTCAGATGACTGCCGATACGTGCTCGTGCTGCAGACTGATCTGCAGTCCATCCTTCAGTCCGTCTCTTGTTCGACAGAGCCGGACAGGTCGGAAGTTCCAGACAAGCCTGTCGGCGCTCCGGCGCTCGACTTTATGCTCCTCGTTGAGGTGTCGGTTTGGCTTGGTTTGGGTATGGGTTTCGTGTGGTTTGGGACTAGGCTAGCACGTATGTGCACGTGTCGCTCCAACTGCCTGTAACGCTCAGAACTATTTCCTCTTTCTTCTGAATCACTGTTCTATCATTGTACATTACCAATGCCAATATTCTCTGAAGTCGTATGATGATTACTTAAATTCATGATGAATTTCCATTTCTGTCTTTACGTCAGGTTTCATTGCATTCCACGAGCAAGATTGCTCCATTGCAAACACAAATTTTACAGAATAATTTTAAGAAGACAGGCAAAATAGGTAGATGCGTAAGCCAAGACAAGAATACTAGTTTTGCTCCACAAGCTTATATCATAAAGTCAACAATGGGACAAAGCCGATACACACACAACTTCGACGCGTAAGATAAGCCCACATTTTATGTAATAGAATAAATACAAATATCCGGTGAATGTAAAGTATTCCGAATCAAGGCACGTAGCCGGAATTTTTATCAGGGGGGGGCACGTCGGTAAAAAATCAAATTTTGCTCCTTAGCCATATGCTGTTGACCGGGGGGGGGGGGGGGAGGCAGGTCGGGTCGTCAGAAAATCCCAATCAATCTAGTGCAAATTTATTTTGCTCAGGGTGGCATGGCCCCCGTGCCCCCTTGACAACGTCCCTGTCCGAGTCCGGAGAGTTGAAAGTTCGATGCGGTCATCGGCTTACTGGCAATCCCCCGCGTTAATTAGCTGTAGCCAATTGGTCAGCGACCGGCTGCAATCAATTCTCGTCCGACACGGGGGCGTCGGAAGAGCCGGCGTCCCGGCCGTGCCAGCGGCTGTAGGGGCGGGGCGGGCGGACAGAGACAGCGGTGGGCGGTGTGGCCCGCTCCACCCCTGAGAGAGCAGCGCGCTCATCGTCAAGTGACGGTCCGCTGCTGTGATAGACATAGCGTCGTTCCCTGTGACCCCTCGGCCAATAGACGGCGATGGTCAGAGCGGGCAGTGACCGCCCCAGCCCCCGCCTCCGCCTCCGCCTCCGCCTTAGCTCCTGATACGGAGCTACCCAGCGCTGATTACTGAGTTAAGGCCTCCCCGATCCGCCAGCAGCCGTATCGAGCCTGCGGCGATGCTGGCCGGCTCTGACCGGTGACCGGCACCAGGGCGAGAGGTTCTGCGATATCAGGTCCACTGCAGCCCGCGGCCGGCCGCTCCTCCCGCTATCTCCCCGAACGACCGACAGGCCGGCCGCTCCCGCTATCTCCCCAAACGACCGACAGGCCGGCAGCCCGTGAACAGTCGACGGAATTAGAAGTGAAGGTTCTGGAATGTGGGTACAGGACATTCCCTTAGGTATTCTCAACGGTGCCCTGACATCATTTTCCTCGCGCAAAAAAGTTCATTTCACCGAGTCATTTCATTTGTGATGGAATACGCTATCAGAAGAAAGCTCCTGAGACGAAAAACTGTTTCGTAAAAGCAAGGCATTGTGATAGAACAGGAAATTCTCAACAGTTTTTGATACACATCTTACTGCTTTTTGGTATTCCCAGTTCCGTATATAACAATGCTAGTCACAAGTCTCACTCACAATATAAATAGGTTCACGAAGTTGTGGTGGCATAACGGGATTCTCTTTTGTGTGGAAAGTATGGCAAAGGCATTAGGGGCAGAGCATTTCGCATTGACGGGCTCCTTCCGCCGACTGAACGATATTGAGTTTTCCGTTTACGACATGGAAGGGAGCCGATTTCACGCGGATTATTGTGCGCCACTAATGTGACGTCATCATAAAGTATCCGAGTAAAGTGACCACTGGAGTCCAACTGTCTTTATTTCCAGGGAGCAGAAGCATTAGCTTGCTATGATCTGAATTCTATGGATATGAACAGCAGTCAAAAGGCTATTGACATTGGCATATCCAGGACATATTTATCTCATCACTCATGCCTTGTTTGATTGTAAATATCTTTATGTGTCTTGACTATGTTTGCACTTTAAAAAAGTCAGTACCACGTAAGTACAGGCCAAATACCTAATTTTCCGTATACAAGTGCATCAAACTAACTGAGTGATCAGTTAGTTTGCAACGTAACTAGTTAGTTTGTAAAATAATTGTCACATTTTGTTTTTCCGCAAACTACCTAGTTCATTTGTGCTGTGGTCGGCGATGCGTGTGTCGTAATTACTAGCTCAGCTCCGTGGCAATTATGGTTTTGTTCATCTGTGACTAACGCTCTGCCCAATTCACACTTAATTCGCTGCCGGCTCCGACGAATTTGCTATTTTCACCTCTAAAGCTGGTTGACGCAGTCTGCAACCTTCCCCCGGCGCTAGTCGAATGCGAGGTCGGGTCAAGTCTGACGGAGTGCTGGTCAGTGGACGAGGCATCGTGGCATCGCGTGGTTGTGCTGAAGCGCTGTGCTAGTTTCGGTGGTGTGCTGGAGGGAAGAAGTGGATGATTCTTTGATGAAGAGATTCCTGGATCAATTTCTGACTGATGGAATTGGGCTCGAGTCGACGGTGCAAATTATGCTGACGAAAACTGTTGATTGTAACTTTGTACAACAAGTTAAATTTTAATTTGTATCAGAGGAAAACATAATCAAAGTAAAATGTATTTGATGTAGATGTTACAGTGCGTTCGCGAAATTCGTGAATCCGTGGACTCCCTAGGCAGTCCGCGGAATGCCTAGGCGGGTCCGCGGAGTCTCAAACAACTTCTTGTGAATCCGCGGATTCACGCCGTGATTCCGCGAATCACAGAGTCTTGCAGTCAGTCCGCGATTGCTGAAGAGTCGCTGAGATCCGCGAATTGCCTAGTGAATCCGCGACTATCGTTCTTCCAGTGATTTCGCGAATATCCTAGTTTTTGCGAACTACTGAGTATTGGAGTTAAAAAAGCCTTCCATGCCCCCTCCCCAACGCCAAATTATGTGCTTGTTTATAATATTATGATAGGGAAAATGATATTAACCATGTCGCAGCGGCTCTCTGGTCTCTACTGGTCACTGCAGAATTTGTAAGTCGTAAAAGAGGGCAGCAATAGTCAACCAAGTCTCTTGTGATCTCAGTAGTTATCGTAGTCAGACTCGTGCTCGGTGAATCAACGGGCTTGACTTACTCCCGTCACAGCCTCAGCCATTCGGATCCAGGGCCCAATCTTACCAAGAGTCCAGTCTTACCAAATGCCGTGAATGGGTAAATACGTCATATTGATGCACCGGCCTGCAAAAACTCAAGGACTTGGGATCGAACCAAGGATAATCCTATCATCAGCCCAGCGCTCTACCGACCAGGCTATTTAGACAACGACATAGACCGAACCAAACACCGTGGTTAAATAAGTGCGGCATTCTGAGCACTTCATTTACGGCATGCTGTATTTGTGCCAATCACGGCACTTGATAAGATTGGGCCCTGGTAACGATCGGGGCTCGCAGCTCGCTGCCGCCACATGCTTCAGCTGAGATGCAACTTGTGTGCATAAACGAATTATAATCTGGACCCTATAAATCGTACTTAGTTTATGCATTGGGCATATAGTTTAAGTAGTAATTAAGTGCTTCGTTAAGTATTTCTAGTTAAATAAATTACTAAGTTCTGGAGTCCAGATTATCCGTAGATTATCTACCAAATTAGCATCTCAGCCAGTGGCGTACCCAGGATTCGCTTCAGAGGGGGGGGGGTGCAATTTTCGGTCGGGGGCACAAGGTAACCCCACTAAAAAAACGTCGGATTTGGTCCACTACCACGTCGGATTTGGTGGAGGGGGCCCTCTAGTGGCAGATGGGGAACCTCGGCCAGCTTGAGGCGGCCATAGTTAGGCCTGAGGAGACCCGCTGTCTTTCCGAGGGGCCTCAGTTGGCCTGAGGGGCCCTCTATCCCACTTGCAGAGGTTCTCTCGGCCTGAGGGAGCCCTTGGCCAGCCTGAGGAGGTTCTTGCTCAGCCTGCAGTGACTACACCCGGAATCGCAAGTTAATGTGCTAGCGAAGCTAAAAAATATGTAGGAGGCCTGTGCCCTTAGGGAAGGGGGGCCCATGTATGTGCCAGGGGGCCCAAGATCACAAACCACGGGTACTACCTTGGCGAAATCCTGGAATAACGCCTTTGGTCATTGCACGTCTTAAAGACGAGCAATGACCAAAGGCGGAAGGGCGTTGAAAAGGTGGAAGGGGCCCTTAAACAATCTGAAGGGACCCTGGGCCTTTCAACAATCAAAATGCAACTGTCCAGTGAATAAAACTCAAAATTTTCGCGCCACTCCGCGGCGCAATTCAAGTACTAATTGCATTACATGCAGGTTAAAAAAATTGTGCCGTTTCTCTGCGCATATATGGGTTGTGCTGCTATTTTCCTATATGACTGGGCAAAATAGTTAGCTTAACGCTTTTTGCAGTACTGTAAACGCACAAAAACATGTTTAGAGGTCCGCACCATAAGCAATGTCCTGCATTGATGAGAATGCATATTCAGGGCATAAGACACACAATTTTCGCGCCGCTGCGCGCGCCATTTTATTAAAAATTGCAGGTCTTGAAGCCTTAAAATATTTAAAATTGGTACAGCTTATTCCAAATTGGATCGTTGGTTTACGTCTTATCACAAAACTGCAATGAAAGGTAGTGTCTTTGGGGATTACGAACGTAAATGACGCCATGTCGTGCTATTTTCGGTGGAAAAATTATAAATGTTTACAAAATCTGAGAAATTTGAGTTTTTGAGGAACTTGCAAATAAAAAACACCAAAAGACGGAAAGTGATTTTTTTTACATTTTTGTCTCAGATTTGCCTAATTATGAAATTTTAACCCCTAAACCCCCTCCACAAAAATAAATATTATGTGTCGTTGTTGTACAACACACTGTACCTACTGTTTTAGTTATGTGGGCCCCTATTGACTACAAGGGCCCCCTGATCCAATTTGGCCCCCTGGCCGAAATCCTGGCTACGCCCCTGCTTAGACATTTTCGTAAAACAGAGGCGTTGTAAAATGGGAGTGGTCGCAAAAATATATTTCTCCTACCCTGTATTTCAGATATACCTACTCCAGGGTATGATCGGTTTTGGTTGACTTAGATGTATATGGTTCCATACTTGTTATTTCTGACTTGACGCGAAACTGTTACTCCAGTTATTTCCGCGAAATAACTAGGATATTCGCGGTATCACTGGAAAGAATCGAATAGTCCGCGGATTCACTAGGCAATTCGCGGATCTCCAGCGACTCTTGCAGGCAACCGCGGGACTGACTGAAGACTCTTTGTGAATCCGGGAATCACGGCGTGAATCCGCGGATTCACAGAGTTGTTGTGACTCCGCGGACACCCTAGGAGTATTCGCGGACTACCTAGTGGAGTCCGCGATTGACGGAATTTCGGCGAACACCTAATAAATAGATACCCAATGTGAAACCCTATCTCAATCGGCGCGGTCATTTCGAAGTAATTACTTCCAAAGCGTCTGTACGGCCGGGCCAGACCATGTCGGGACGAGCCAGGTCAAATCTAAATCTGTCTAGCAAACAGCCTTGTGTCAAAGCCAAACATAGAATCCAAGACTCGTAAGATCCCACGAGAAACATATTTTCCCGGATACAGAGCTCACAGGATCCCACGATTGCTTTCTTCTCCAGGATCCAAGATCCATAGGATCTCACGCAAAGTAATGTTTCAGGATTAAAGATCCATGGGATCCCACGACAACATGATCCTGCAGGATCCAGGATCCAACGAGATTCCATATCTTGGATCCTAGGAATCCTGGACCCCGTATTTTTGGGATCTTGACACATATCTGATCACGACATGTACATCTTTCACCGCTGACATTGAGAATGGCAGTTTTAAAGCATGAAATTCATGCATTCTTATATTTTAGCACCACAAAGCGCG